>JAVIWB010002134.1:0-291606 GCA_031893035.1 Dermolepida albohirtum | reverse complement strand
TACATAGTCGTCCATCTGAAAGCACTATTGGTCGAATTATTACAAAATCTCAAGAGATCGGTTCCGTGGAAGATCAAAAAAGTGAAAAATACAGTTGTAGTGGTCGTTCACAAGAAAATATTGGTTTGGTTCGTGAAAGTGTTGCTGAAGATCCTGAAATGTCCATTAGACGACGTTCACAACAACTTGGATTTAGTGGATCAACAAAATGGCGAATTTTACACAAGGATTTAGCTCTGGAGGCATATACGGTTCAAATAATACAGGAACTGAAGCCAACAGATCATTTAAAACGTCGTTCATTTATCAATTTTATCAATGAACAACCAGCTGATTTTTCTCAAAAAATAATGTTTTCTGATGAGACACATTTTGAAGTTGGTGGCTATGTTAAAAAACAAAATTGCGGTATCTGGGGGTGAGGAAAATCCACGAATTATTCATGAGAAACCTATGTATCCTAAACGAGTTACAGTTTGGTGTATATTATGGTCAGGTGGTGTAACTGGACCTTACTTCTTTGAAAGCGCTGCTTGTGAAGCTGTAACTGTCAATGGTGATTGATACTGTCGGATAATTACCGATTTTTTGTGACCTGAATTAATGAATATTGATCTAGAGGATATGTGTTTTCAACAGGATGGCGCTATACCTCACTTTGCACACGAATCAATTGATTTATTGAGAGAAAAATTTCCTAGGCATGAAGTCTCAAGAAACGGTGATGTTAACTGGCCACCAAGATCATGTGATTTGGCACCGTTAGACTATTTTCTTTGAGGTTATGTGAAAAGTCAGGTTTATAAAAACAGTCCACAATCAATTCCTGCTTTGAAAGATGAAATTATTCGTGTCATTGGTGACATAGAGCCGGAATTATGTCAAAATGTCATTGAAAATTTTAACAAAAGTGTGGATGTCTGTGGAGCTCCAAGAGGAAGTCATTTGGCAGATATTATTTTTCGCATATAAATGTCATAGCTGATACTTCAATTACCAATAAAAAGTTTTTGAAAGTAAATGCAAATTATGTATTTTATTTACTCTTTGAAAAAACCGCGAAATTTGAAACAGCCTTTATATTAAGTAGTTAAATACCAATAACTATCTATGTACTAGTACTGCCCATATTTTAATCACTAATTATATGCTGGTAATTATGTTAATAACTCTAAGATTTTATTTACGACAATTATTCATTTACACATTAATTATATGCTAGTAAATATATTAATGATTCTGAGATCTTATATACCAGGATTGTCCATTTAGTTATTGACTACATGTTGGTAATTATATTAATAATCCTGGAATCTTATGTAAACCTGGATTGCGTAGTCCATGAATTTATGTGAATAAACGAGTCGATTGTTTAAAAATTAACTTTGAGTTTTCTTCGATTATCACCTTATTATTTTATTTGCTACCGCCTAAATTTTTGCCATTGGTACGTATTTGAGAATTCATGTACTTCAGCATTAGCAAGGATACTTCTAGAGATTAATGCTCTGGTGCTCCTTAAGAACTTTTATACAGGAATCCCCCCTCCTATTCTCTGAATTAATTGGCCAAATTTTTCCCTATTGGTAACGAAGGGTTAAAATTTTTTTTAATGAAAGCAATACGAGCTTTTGGTGCTACGGTCTACACTAGGGTGTAGTGTAGAGAGAAGTAGAGAGAAACATAGTTATTTAAAAGAACTTAACGCTAATGATATGTATATTTTTAATTTAATTTAGTAATAGAGAATTAACTCCTAATTCCGCTAAGCAACATTTCTCCTCTTTCCGTATGCTTTTTCTAATATTGGTCCCAGTATTGCACTATAGGAATAACTTATACGAAATTGGTACGATTACAAATCAAATAACGTGAAACGTTTTCGAATTCTCTTTGAAAAGAGGTTTTTCTATCGAGACGTATATCAGATGGAGCTTTTCACCCCCCATTTACCTTGGATATTTTTAGTAATCCTGCAGAGATCGTCGATAGTCTTTCTCCCAGAGCAACAGGTACCGTCTGCCCCTGCAATTCCCGTTTCCAATAGTATGTGGGAACCGGGTGTCCTTGGGCTACGCAAGGCAAGGTGACGTCTTCGCCTAAGGCGACCCGCCGCGCGTTGTATTTATCGACAGTTATCCTTGGCTGGTCGATGCTCTTCGATTCTGTTACGATGATTCTGCTCGGATACGCGCTCACTTGGACTTCGCCTGAAAACAATAAGAAAAATAAATGGTCCGCTCGGCGAGCTTTTCAATTCATGGAACGTGATGTTCGATAAATGGATACGGACTTAAAATTAATCATTGTATATTTACGTAATCGTAACATGTAAATAGAAAAAGGGGAATTCGTAAATAAGGGAATTCAGCAAACATATTTTGTATTTTCTTGATATAATGTCAAATTCTCGATCTATTAAATCGTATTCGATCTATTTTCTAGATTTTACCATTCCGTTCAAAATGCTGAAATAAGTGCTATTCGTTAAGGGATGTTCTATAGTTTCTACTAATTTAAATTACGATGGTTAATATCTTATAACAATAATAATCTTTAATGCCCAACAGATAACAATCTAATTACAGAACGAACTACTGAAATTAAGAATAATAATAATTATTATACAAAATTTTTAATTTAATACAAAAATAAAGAAATAAGTACCCAGCTAAACAAGACAGTCTCTGTTGATTAATGCTGTATCAGAAAGGGATCCAAGTATAATACATTGGCATTTCTGCACATATGTACCAGTGGAGCCTTGTGAAAGACATTGGTTCTTGCCCAAGGTATTGAAAGAGTTGCCGACGATCTAGTATCAAACTTAGGTATTAGGAAATCAATTTGAGACAGTAGCTCAGTAGAATCAATAAAATTATTAGTTAATTTAAAAAGAAAACACCACTAGCTTTCTCTCTGCGTATACAAAGAGATTCCAAATTATGTCAAGCAAGTAGTCCTTCATATGCTGTACCAAAGACAGGATAATGACTATCAATCCTATAAGATAAATATTTCATAAATCTTTTCTGAACACGTTCCAGGAGTCATTGCTGGTAATGATAATGCCGGTACCACACTACTGAAGCGCATTCTATTTTGGACCGGACAAGAGAATAGTAAAGAATCTTCCAAATGTGCAGGTTACTAAAGCCCTTGCAGGACCGACTAAGGAATCCTAGACTTCTGGAAGCTGATGTAGTTATGTCGAACAAAACTCCAAGATCTTTGAAGTTCATATAGTAGATTGACGAACATTATAGTCATAGTGAAACGGAGTGTCATCTCTGCTGAAAGAGAGAACAGTATATTTGCTGATGTTAAGCTGAATCTGATTATGGGTACACCATTCGTCAATAATGCACAGATTTGTTTGAAGCTAAGCGCTTTCCTCAGGTGAATTAATACGGCTAAAAATTTTTAGATCGTCAGCATAAGCTAACACTCTGCAGTCAAGACGTTCTAAGAGATCGTTAACATAGATATTGAACAAAAGGGGTCCCAAATGGGAACCCTGTGGGACTCCAGAGGAAATGTCGAAGAGACTAGATGAGAACCCATTACAATGAACATAACCGGAACGATTTTGCAGATAGGAAAAAAGAAACAAATTAGTAACATTCCGAGCAAAGCCATGTTATATATTTTTGATAATTAGTTTTTTATTTTTTTTTTGTACTAAAGTAACTGCACTTATTATTCTTAATTTTAATAATATGTTCTGTAATGGGATTGTTATCTGTTGGGCATTAAAGATTATTATTATTATTTTCTTACATATCAGAATCATCTAAGCGATTCCAGCCTGGAAGTGAAGATGAGAAAGCCTATACTATATATTTCAAATCGGCGTCTTCTTTCCTATATTGTTCTTGCAAAGTTTGGAATACTTTCTAAAAAATATCTTGCATTAATATATTGCATTTTTAGTTAACAATTTGATATAAATTGAAAAATATAACATAAATTTTGAATATTTAATTTATATGTTGCTGAAGTTGCGCCGTCTTGTTGGAACCAAATGTCGTCGATGTTTAGCTGATCAATTTATGGAAACAAAAATTCAGTCAGCATGGTTCCATAGCGCTCTCCATTCACCGTAACGGCAGCTCCTTCCTCATTTCGAAAGAAATAAGGACCGATGATGCCGCCAGCGTGTAAACCGCACCAAACAGTCTATTTTAATGGATGTAATGGTGATTCGTTAATGGCTTGAGGATTGTCTTCGCTCCAAATACGGCAATTTTGCTTATTGATGTAGCCATTTAAGCAGGAATGGGCTTAATCACTAAACACAATTCTTTGATAAAAATGCTTATTTTCGGTCAGTTTCAAATGAGCCCAATCAACAAAAATGCGACGTAAACGATGGTCGTTTGGCTTCAATTGTTACACGAGCTGTAATTTATAGGCACGTAAGCCACTTGGCCTCGTTCTCAACTTGTTGACCCTTGTCCTTCGACTATGTGGAAATTTTTTACGTAAGGAAAGATCCTTACGTAAAATTTCCACGTAGTCGAAGGACAAGGGCCAACAAGTTGAGAACGACGACGAAACGACATTTCGGCGTCTTCTTCAATACTTCGCGCTACAGCAGCAATATTCTCTTCGGTACGCACATTTTTTTGTCTTGTTGACGGTTTTGAATCGAGAAGAGTAAAATTGGTGCGAAAACTATCAATAACTGCACGAATTGTTTGCTCACTAGGCCGATTATGTTGACCGTAAAATGGACGAAGCGCTGTATGAACTTCGCGAACAGATTTATTTTTTTCAAAGTAAATTTCCACCATTTGGCAGCTTTGTTCTGTCCTTAAACGATTCATGATGACTTGCCAAACCTTACTGAATAGAAATGTCAACACGGTTTGATATTATCAGCTGTCAAACCATAGTTATCGATATCGATAGTTCCCATGCAGCTTAAAAAACAACTCATTATATATTACATTATTGTTAAACCGTGTTTTTGTCTTTACGGGATGTAAGAACGACTGACTGTATTACTTGTAAATGTAGGTGTTAGATTTATTTCATTTATTATTAGGTCAGCAGTATATAAAAAGCATAAATGTGCCCCAAGGTGGAATTCCAGAGCTAATTTAGTAGAATGATGTTCTACAATGAGGATAAACAAAGAATTCTGTTAATTCAAATAGGAGACCAATGTCTTATACAATGTCGAGGGCTTATTAATACAAAAAAGTCTTTCTATAATTTTTTAAGGTTTGATGTTATGACTACCAAGTAATACTCTAATATAACACAAATATTATTCAACGTCTCATTGTTAGACTCTCCAGAAACTAAAATATTACTTTTATAATGTAAAAAAAATGCTGAGAAAACTTATCCTATACAAACAGGGCGAAGAAATATATAACAAACGCTGAAATTTCGAATGGGGAGAAAAGGCAACATAATGCTGGAAATTATCTGTATTAATTATCTACCAACTCCGTACTTTTTTTTAAGTGAAAGAATTAATAAATATTTATATACTGAAAACGGTTAATTAAACAAAGGCGAAAGCACGCGCTCACCAAAAATTAAAATTTATGCAAATGACGGTAGTCGGCGCGTATTTTATTTCGCGCGAATAAACGACGTCGTTTTGAAAGCGTCAATAATTATACATCGTCCCTAGGGGTCTCCCCAGGTCGATTGCCTCGGCAATTTCGTGGGTTAGGCTGTCGAGTCCCAAATGGTCACCAGATATATATCTTCTATGGCCGTTCTACCTATACATTCCGGAGCAAAACGAAGTAGCACCGATGCATCATTTCCTTTAAATGTAGTTTTCAAATTCCCTAGCTGATGAATTGATAACTTAGGTATATACACATACATATGTAGCTGCATTTCCAAATGACCTTTTACAAATAGTACAGTTTTAATGGTTGGAATTTTTTATTATATCATGGTGTGACCATTATTTCTTTGAAAAGAATTTAGATCTGAATGTGTAAGGTATGGCAATCAAATAGCGTGACTGGGCTCCTTCCTTCGCGTAGCCGCATCGGACGAGGCTGTAATTTGAAAGTCATCGACCGTGATACTTCCCAAGCAACGACCAGTATTTTCGTCTTTCTGTCTACTTTAGTTTACTGCCGAGCTTTAATTGTAGAGGACATTGTTACTTAGTAGTGCCGTAATAATGATTGACGTAAAAATCGATCAGCGAATTAATCTAAAACTCGTTGTAAATGTTAAAGAAGATGTTTGGTCATATTATGTCGTGTGCACAAGTTTTTGAATGGTATAAGCGGTCTGAAAGTCGGGAAGAGTTTGAGGATGATGCTGGTCGACCTAAGAAAATTAATGAAATTGTGCGGAAAGACCAACGTCTAAGTATTCGAATGATCGCCGATATGGTTAACATTAACAAAAAAATAATTAGACACATTTTGCATGAAGAATTAAAGATGACGAAAGTTTGTGGAAAAATGGCCTATCTGCCAAGCAGTTTTTTTGCGGACAAGCGCAATGCTGTGCTTGATCGTCCTCCGTATTCGCCAGATCTCGCACCATGTGACTTTCACCTATTCCCAAAAGTGAAAAGTGCATTAAAGGGAACACATTTTCAGTCTGTTGAACATGTAAAAGCAAAAACGGCAGAGTTGTCGAAGAGGCTGACAACTGATGAACTACAGCATTGTTTTGAATAATGGAAAACACGTATACAGCGATGTATAGATAGTTATGTTGAAGGGCATTAAAGTTAAATATGAGTTTATTTGCTATAAATATCATTTCTCACACCGTCGGAAATCTCTCAAATCAGCTAATTTTTATGGAACTGAAAATAATTTTCCTGCGGTGCATTGTAAGAAAGAGGGTTAAATTTGCGCCTTTTGTTCGACTAAAAATATTCATCTTGGTATTGTTCAGAATTAATCCTTCTAAGGGATAGATATAGATGTAGTTATATAGAAGTGTAAGATTGAAGTTTGATAAGTGAAAAGCCGATGGTGAAAATAACATTCGAATTAAATATGTTAAGGGGAACCCCCACCCTAGTTACAGCTTTATATTTTAATAATATCTAAAGGGTTTTCCAATAAGGACTTGACAACTTTTTTTCAAAATAAAATGCAGATCATTTGAGATATTTCAAAAACTTTATTATCGGGTTGAAGTACAATCAAAACATTTATGAATGGAACTCGACTTCGTTCATATGGCCACCGCGGGCACGTTTGCAGCGGTCGATTCGTCTGACCCAATTTTCGATGACTCGGCCACACAATTCGGCCGAAACGGCTGCTATTTCGCGTTCAATGTTAGCTCTGAGCTCTTCCAACGTCGTCGGTTTGTTGGCATAGACCAATGACTTGACGTAGCCCCAAAGAAAAAAGTACAGAGGCGTTAAATCGCACGAACGAGGCGGCCAATCGACTGGTCCATTTCTTGAGATAACACGCCCATCAAACTTACTCTTCAATAAATCGATTGTAACGTGTGCTGTGTGGCTTGTGCCACCGTCCTGCTGAAACCACATGTTGTCCAAGTCCATATCTTCCAATTCGGGCCAAAAATAATCGGTAATCATGGCGCGATAACGATTACCATTCACAGTAACGTAACGATCATTATTGTCGACGAAAAATATGGCCCTATGACGCCGCCGGCATGCAAACCGCACCAAACAGTTATTTTTTGTGGATGAAGTGATGTTTCACGAAGCACATGCGGATTTTCACCCGACCAATAACGCATATTTTGCTTATTGACGAACCCATTGAGCCAAAAATGAGCTTCGTCACTGAAAATGATTTGGCGATGAAATTGATCATCTTGGCGCATCTTTTCCAGAGCCCAATCGGAGAACGTACGTCGCTTCAAATGGTCCATCGGCTTCAATTCTTGAGTCAGCTTGATCTTGTATGGATGTAAACCAAGATCCTTACGCAAAATTCGCCATAAAGTGGTCTGGGCGATGCCCAACTCTTGAGAACGCCGTGGAATTGACTGATTTAGATCATTTGCTACAGACGTTTCAACGGTAGCGATATTTTCGACACTTCGACCAACCTGTTGTCTCACTGGCATGGCAACATCACACAACGAATATGTACACTCAAATTTTTGCACTAAACTTGTTACTGCCTGTCTACTAGGGCGAGAATTACGACCGAAAATCGGAGTTAACGCTCTTAAAGTAGCGGTCACCGACTCCGAATTTCTGTAGTAAATTTTTATAATTTGCAGACGTTGTTCGTTCGTGTACTTTACACCATGATGAAAATGTTAAGTTTACTGGATAAGTGGATTAGTGAAAGGGTTCGTTCACAAATTGAATTAAAAGTTGTCAAGTCCCTATTGGAAAACCCCTTACAATATTTTTCTTCTTAGTAAATAATAATAATTGAAATAAAGCATTTACTGGCAATTGCAGTAAAAGAAACAATCATAACTGTACATAGTGTATAATATATGTAATGCCAAAAAGACTAAATCGCCACATGCATAAATGTATACATTTAGAGTTCTATTTCTGGTCTTTTAGACTAAAAAAACGAAAAGGCAAAAATATAAAAAATTAATATAATCAAAATTTAATTAAACATATTCAAACATCCAAAGGGATGATTGCAGCGATACAAATCTTATTACAGCTCCTCACAAGCGACCAAGCCTCGGTTACAAATTGAATTTGCCAGATCCTATACTTGTTCTACGATCCTTGTTGCGACAGCTATACATTTTTCATCTTGCACTTTATAGCAGAGATTGGCGAGTATATATTCATTTAATCTGTAGATAAATAATTATTTAATTTACTCGCAATATTATACGAAAAAGTTAGTCTGAATATTTCTAGCTTATGTGCTGGAATGAGTCGATTGGTGCTGTGAACATTCCTAACATGATTCTGGTATCTAAAGCCCAGCTTACTGTACAAATACCCCGGTCTTTGTTAAAATTATTTTTCTATACAGAAAGATACTATGTAATAAGTTTCTGTTCGCCATGTTAAGACAGCCTATATCCCTTAGCACCTGTGTAACTCCACGTCTACTTTAATACCGTGGATAAATCTAATGCACGAGTTTTGCACCATCTGTATGCGCCTGATTTCATTCTTCGTGATAGAGCAAGAATATACCGCCTCGCCGTAAACAAAGTGTGATGGCACTAAAGAATTACAGAGGAAAAGCTTAAAACAATATCAAATAGATGTCTGTGCTTATAGATGCATGTTAATGAGATTATTGCTTTGGTTTTTATTAAAAACGTGGGGTTTTTTGAAAGCGAAGATTATCTTCCATATACATTCCTAAATTTTTAACGTAGGAGAAAGTTTTTGATTGCCAATGAGAATATCGATGTTTGATGCTACAAAATTTCTTTTTTAATTTAGGACCAAATAATATAAGTTTCGTTTTATTAGGATTTTTCTGCAGTTGGTGTTCGCTGTACTGACAGAAATTTAGAAGATCTTCATTGATAAAAAGTTTCGCTTGTTGTAATCTCAGTGGGTAAAAAGACATGTACAGTTGTGTATCATCAGTATATAGGTGGTAAGAGTAATGTTTCAATGCTAAGGAAAATTTAGAAGTATAAATATTGAAAAATGTGAGGCAAAGACAAGTTCCTTGAGAAATACCATGTGTTACTGTTCAGTGGCTCAGATTACACATCGTCACACTGGTTCCAACATACCAAGCCACTTAAGTGTTGATAATAGTAAACTGTAATGCACTGTGTCGAGAGTTTTGGTGTTTGGTCGTATTTTTATTGTATTTTGTTTGCTTTTTTTGAACAGCAGGCTTTGTATTGTTACAACTCAATCCTTTTGAAATAGTCTTCTTTTTTCAAACCCTTGAATATATGAGGGTGGTCCCAGAGTAGTTGACCCAACAAAGAAAACACAAAAAATTTGGAAAGAAATATATTTATTTGTTAAGATAATCTTCTTTCAGCTCTATACACTTTTTACAACGATGTTCAACAAGTTCGATACCCTTTTTATAATAAGAACTGTCTTGCTCCTCAAAATAGCCATTAACTGCCGACAATTTTCGCCATCGCTATAACGAATTTGTGAGTTGGTGCATTGTCTTAATGAAACAACATATTCTTCTTAGCCAAATACGGCCGTTTTTGCTTGATTTTTTCGCTCAAACGTTGCAATAAGTTCGCATAATACTCGCCGTTGATAGCTTTTACTTTTTCAAGATAGTCAATGAAAATTATTCCAGGCGCATCCCAAAAAACCGATGCCTTGACCTTGTTTGCAGATGAAACGGTCTTCGCCTTCTTTAGAGCCGGTTCCCCCTTTTGAGTCCATTGTTTTGATTGTTCTTTTGTCTTGGCTGTAAAGTGATGGATCCATGGTTATGAAACGGCGCAAAAATTCTGCTTTGTTGCTGTGAAATTTCGCTAAATACTCAATTGAAACATCATCACGACACTGTTTTTGCTCGAGTGTGAGCAAACGCGCCACCTACCTTGCACACAGCTTTCTCATGTTCAAATTTTCAGGTAATATGCGATGTACCGTTCTTTTCGAAATGCCTTCCATATCTGCTAGCTCGCGCACTTTCAGTCGACGATCATCTAGTACCGCTTTGTGGATTTTCTTCACCATTTCTGGAGTCGTCAGTTCAATTGGCCGACCACTGCTATGCTTGTCTTGAAAGCTCGTACGGCCTCGTTTAAACTCTGCTACTCAATATTTCACTGTTGTAAACGAAGGATCAGACTCACCCAGAGTAGAATCCAGTTCAGCTTTATATCGATTAGGCTGAGGCTTTTCAAATAAAAGTATTGTATCACGAAACGACGACCAATTGTGTCTATTTTTACAAATTCACTGAAAACGTTCACTATTGATTGTTGACAAACAAATACTAAACAACGTGGCGTCTTTAAATTTGAAATATATGCTTTATAGATTGTGTACTTGGTAATACAGTGATATTTTTCAAACAACTACCACCATCTCTATTGTCAGGTCGGGTACTTATGAGACCATCCTCGTATTAGCAAATATCCCGTAAAGTCCATTTTCTACTGTAGTTTATTTTATAAAAGATAATAATAGATTACGAATGTATTATCTTTACGTAAAAATTGATGCGCCGTCTATGAAAACATATAATAAAGAAAGTTGCGTTAATAATGAGTGTTAACTTGCTTAAAAAATTGCGCAGTGTCTGTTTTTATTGACTAGAGTAAAATGTCTAATCATGTTAATAAGCTATAGTTTTTTTTCTAGAAATAATATAATTCCTCTAGGCATCTAGAAATTTCGCTCCAGAATGTACGCTATATAAATGACTGCGCATAACACGGCATTAATTTCTAATTTATGACATGCCAACATTAATCAGACTACGGTGCAATGACGATTATTATTAGTCCCGCCAATTGTGTATTAATTATATTATTAGGACGACGATACCAGCGGTGTCATGTATCTTGCAGACCTTCATACATCACTGGCGAATGACCGTACACGAGCTGGGGGCAAATTAGCGAAGAAGTGAACTGCCAAATTGACGCGCCCTTTGTGATCGTTGCCCAACTTTACGCGCGTTTTATGTAATAGCGAATATCGAATTACAAGGTTGGTAAAGCACGTACTTGATGTACAAAGAGAGCCACTATATTACCTTAGACCATTTTTCCGGTTTTGGACAAGCAGAATACATTTTTATTGCGTCGTGTGCGTGTAATGCGGCTAAAAATTCCGGAGTAAAAACACTTTTACTCGGGAAAATAGGAAGAAGCGAAAATATTATTAAACGGTGAAAATGTATTTATTTAAAGAATTCATTTTTTAATTTATAACAATTTATTTCGTTTAACAATCTGAACTGATCGTATGAGAATAAATTTTAATGTTAATAATACCTTGCTTATGATGGGTTTTGGGTTATCAATTCTCATCAGTTAAACTATGGTATTTTTAACGAATTTATTTTTGGTGTGGGACCGTGTACCATTTTGCGATATAGCAAAGAATGGAACAACATTACTCCCCTCTCTTGTTCAGACGAAAGGAAGAGCGAAGTGCGTATTCGTCTTCGCTCTTTTGTTCGTCTTAATGAGAGAGGGAGGTAATATTCCTTCATTCTTTGCTGTATCGCAAAACAGCATAAGAACACACATTGAGTATAAATTCGTTAATCATACCATAGTTTACCTAATTATTTATTTATTTATGTAGCTTATGGCAAAATACATGTTAAATCATACAAAAAAAGGTGTCGGAACTGTTTGGTCGGTCTGAGCATCATTGTCAGTATGTATTCTGTACTTTCCAAGAGATCTTATAGTAGAACACTTTGGATTTCTTATGTTTTTAGTCCTTTAGCGTTATCTAGAAAGCGCCATCATGTGAAGACGAGCTAGAATTACAGCCAATATTCACAACTTTAACCGGAAGTCTCTGCCTACAGAATCTAAATTTAAGGTTTTTCCACATTTAATGACTATTGGCCAGAAATGTATCGTAGGACATTGGAAGGCGAAAATGGTTGCAATTGGTGATAAGACGTGGTGTTTCCAATATCATCTGTCGGAATCTTGGTTTTCCCTCAGAGCTCGTTCCCATTCCCATCGTTTTTATTATTGTAAATACCGTATTTCGATTAATGGTAAAGTGAACAGCCACTATTCGAATTGACCACTCTTCTTCCAATTTACTTAACACGCTTTCAATTAATCAACCAGGAATAAATTGTTCCAGAAATATTCATTAAATTTTGGATAATTTTTGACATTTTTACCTGATGAAAGGTGTTAACTCGAAACGCGTCGTAAACGAGGTATTAGTAATGACAGAATTTATTCTCATACGACCACCTGTGACGGGCTTGCCAAGTTAAAAGTGTTGGTCTACTATGTTTTATGGTAACATAGTTACTCTTTTGGCAAGACGGATACGCAAACGGAAGAGTAATGTGCTGTTCGTCATGGCGAAATAGAGAGAGGTTGTTTCTTACGTTACTGAAGTATTTAAAAAACTCAGTAAAATTAGTATTGCTACCTTATTTCCCTTACATCTAATAAATCTTTTATAATGTTTTTAAATTGTTTTTTCTACATTTAATAAATTATTTATCTGCCCAAATACATTTTTTTATGGTGTTTTGATATGAATCATATTATGAATAGGATCCATATCAAAACAGCATACTCTAATTTTTTGAATCTCATTAAAGAAGAAAAGTAAATTACTTATTGTGTGCATGATAGTGGAGTAGACGTATTTATACTGATTTTGCCAAAGCGTTTGATTCGATCGACTATGATCTATTGTTGATTAAACTTGATGCATTGGGTTTTTCTGGGGTTGCGTCATCGTACCTGCGGCGGCGTTCTAGTTACGTGTGCTTTAATACTTATTCCTCTAAACCACTTACTATGGCATCTGGTGTACCCCAGGCGTTAAATTTAGATCCGCTGTTATTCGACATTTATATAAACGATTTGTTATTACAACTGGGCTATAATTTATCGGCGTAAGCTAATGATTTAAAATTATTTTGTGATATATCAAACCTGGAGAATTGTTTGAGTCAGCAGAAGAACCTATGTATCATCAACGATCGGTGCATTAGCACACGAAAAGTGTTGCGTTTTCTAAGTAAATGAATTCGTTTCAGTTTAGTTATGTTTTCAATAACATCACAAGATAAACTTATTTATTCCATCATTTATCGTATTCAAAAGAAAAAGTAAACTTAATCAAAACTTCACGTTAAATGTAGTATAATTTGGCTCCCATTTATCAGCAAATATTTCGTTTATTTGCTTTTTAATTACATAATTTCAATTCAATTGATGAGTTATTAAACATTTTAAAAAAACAACATGTATACCAGGTGTACTGGAAAGTCATTACCGGTTTTTTCGTAAAATAATTACACAATTTTCAAGAAAATTGAAAAATTTATTTATTCAAAGTATTGGTCGTTTGATTTTTCACATTTTGCCTATATTTCAGGCAGTTTATGGAGTCCATCTCATGAAAACTGTTTGTCCTTTGAGCAACACCAAAAATTCAAGACATTTCCTAACTTCTTCGAAATCGGCGGAGTGCTGTTTTGCAAGGGCGTGTCCCATTGATATGAAAAGGTGGTAGTCGGACGGGGTAAGGTCTGGACAGAACGGTGGGTGCGATATTATGACTTTTCCAGGTGCTTTCAATGCTTCCTTGACCGGTTTTGCTGTGTGAGACGGCGCGTTATCGTGCTGTAAATCACTTTACCGTGTCTTTGGGGTCATTCTGGACGTTTTTCTATCAATGCATGGTTCAAATTGATAATTTGTTGTCGGTAGCGATTAATATTAACTATTTCGCTAGGCTTCAACAGTTCGTAATACACCACGCTACTCTGGTCCCATCAAACACAGCATTGTCTTGCGACAAAAACGATTTAGACTTGGAGTTGATGGGCGATAACCATGATTTTTTACGCTTAGGGTTTTCAAAATAAATCCATTTTTCATCGCCCGTCACTATTCGATGCAGAAATTACTTCTGAACATACCTTCGAAGCAGCATTTCACAGAGGATTTTTCGATTTTCCATTTGCCCGTCATTCAATTGATGTGGCACCCATTTTCACATCCTTTGGATTATTCCCATTGCTCGTAATGGGTCGCTAATCATTTTTTGGGCCACATTTAACGCCTCTGCCAAATTGTCTTTGAGTTTGTTTATTTTCGAAACCACGTTTCAAATGTTTTTATGATCGGAGCATGCTCACCATAAGTTTCTACCATCAAACGATAACTTTCCGCGGCTTTTCTCTTTTGATTATATAAGAAAAACCATGCGTGCCGCAAATGCGGCCTTTCAGGCACGAAACTCGAAATTTTCAAAGAGATATATACTATAACAATGTTACTTTCGCAAAATAATTATGGCTTTGAAGCTTGATGTCTGTAGAATAAAATGACATACGCGTCAAATCATAACATTGCATGCTTAAGCCTAGCGACATCTATTAGAACAACGGGTAATGACTTTCCGGTACACCTGGTACATTGCATGAAATTACTCAACAATATTTACTCGTTTGTCTAGTTCTACTCAATACCACTCTGTAGACATAGAATTATTTATACATGCGTATGAACCCTGAGTATAAATGGTAAGTGTTTAGAGTTATCCTCATATATAATTGATTTAAATGCACGAAGCCCTCGAGTGCCCGAATTATACACATTACTTATTTAGTTTTGTAAATGGATGCAATAAAATCTATGAATTGTAAACGGCGTTGACAAAGCGATTTTAGAAACTAGAGCGAAACTTTATACCGGTCACCTCAGATTCATCACGATCGCGCTGACGGGCGATTTGAAATACCGCCCCGTAAACATTTCCGTGCATAAAATTGCAATCGTCGGAATTTTATGGAAAAGTCTCGGAGGAAACTTAGAATTCGATGAAGATCTTTTTCATCCCGCTTTTTTTTTGTTTTTATTGCTCTGTCTTCTTTGTGCTAGGCTAAAATGAGGAAGTCGGGGAGTTCGGCGACTTCGATCGGATAAGCTAATATATGTGGCTCTGTGTATGTGTGTGTGTGTGTATTTTCGCTACGAATTCCCATAAACTTGCGCGTTTAAGGGTTTAGGAAAATGTTATTGCTTTATTTCGGTGACAAATGAGCTTAGAACTTTCAATGTACAGTCGCCGTCCTGGTTGAAAGTTTTTGGAATTTTTTGCGAAGAGAATTTTTATTGCAAAAGTTTAAAAATAATTCGATACTTAAATGTTTTTTTCACACCAATAAAAGCAATAGTTTAGCTTAATATGATTGACAACGCATTACGTGCAATATAAACGAAAAATCCTGGAAAATTTCGTCATTTCTATCTCTTTAAAATCTGGAATACTTCAAGGACCAGTGTATGACCAATTAGATCTATTATTTTTGGTACCAATATTATCGATATTCGCAGTTTAATTTCTTTTTAGTTAATAACTTACATACAAGAATGACGGAAAAAGAGGTTCAAAACAAATTAGTTAGAGCAGTGTTTCTCAAAGAATGTTCCGCGGAACATTGGAGGGTTTCGCACAAATTCCCGCTACTAAATATTAAAACATATTTTTATATTTTTTGTTAGGTATTATATTCCACATTGTAAGCTAATGTACGGTCATGACGTTAAATTCTGGAATACATCGACATGTGACTTCGTATAGACGTTGACTATTGAGAATTGTCTGTGGACAGAATGTGAAGCCGGTCTGATGGCTCGCCGGCTTATAGTTGATATGTATGAGGTGTGGCTATTAAATAACGTGACTGACGCTGTAAAATATTTTATTTTGATTTCATACATATTTACTTATTATCACCCTCAATGTACACCCCTCCTCTATCTCTACAACGCTCCATGCGAATTTTCTACTGTTCGAAACACTGCTAGAAGTCTTCTTCTGTGATCTCCTTCAGGATGCGTGCCGCTTACGCTTTCACAGCTTTAGCGGACTCAAATTTTGTTCCCTTTAATTCAGATTTCACCTTAGGAAACAGATAGAAGTCGCACGGCGCAAGATTCGGCGAATAAGCCGGATGGTCTAAAGCTGGGATGCTGTACTTGTCTAGAAACTTCTTGACTGACAATGCGGAATGAGCCGGTGCATTGTCTTGGTGGAGAACTCATGGCGAAACAAAAAAACATCTCTAATGCGAACGAATGCAACGGCTATACTGATATGTTTACAGAGGCGAGAGGCATTGCATTCGAAAGAGAAGGCTTCGCGATAAATAGCTGTCGGTCGCTGGCGTTTGGTGCATGCGCCCTTCTTCTGTACCAGCGTCAGTCTCGTTATTTAATAGCCACACCTCGTATAAGTGCAGTGCCGTAAAAATAAATTAATAGAGAATTCAATTGTTTGCAGTTACTATTTTGTCGAATTAGTTTATTAGTTATGTTTTTATAATAAATAAATTAGAAAAAAATTAGATTTTAAAGCGTTACAAAAGCCAAAGCGAATATAAAAAATTCGCGTCGAATGATATATACGTACTTACGTATGAATGTGTAACCTTGCACAGGGCGTGTATATCACGCAGGTGATATACGGTGAACCATGTGAACACTACATGTATATGGTTACAGTAAAATAAACACTCACGGTCAGCTACTGTGTATTGTGTTCTGGCATTGTTAGAAGCGAGAGCGATTTTTTGAAAGAAAGGGTTTTTAAAGAAATCATTGGCATGAAGAGGGACTGCAGTAATTAACTAGGAATTAACCAATGACAGAATAGGAAAGTCGTGTCAAGATTAATAAACAATTAGAGGCGCGATGTAATGATAGGAATTGTGACAATATTAAAAATAACATCTGTTACGCCCCTCTACACACTAGTGTAGAGATTAATGTTACAATGCCCGTAATGCCTACCTGGAGGGTATCCTTGACTTTTTCTAGGACTGGAATTAGCTAGTATCTCGGAGAGTTAGAGAGAGTTCTCTTAATACGAGAATTTAAAAAAGGAGACACAGCATGTAAATCCCTAAAAGTGCGTGCAATACTACATACGTGTTTTTGTATGTATAGGAGAAAAATTCATTTGCGCCAATTTTGTTATATCAGGAGAAAAAAATAAATCGTTTAATAATCAGAGAAAGAAATCCCGAGTATCAATAATAATTAAATAGTTTAATTTAATCAGAAGTGGGTTTAAAATATCTTGACTGGCATGAGCCCCTACCATCCATGAGACATAATCAGCAAAAATAATTATTATGTTCTCAGAAATTTCCGGTAAGTAACAGAAGTGGTCTCAGAATAGAACCTTATGGTAACCCAAATATTATCTGCTACCAACTTGACCTAATGTTATAACGTGACTCGTGGCCGATTGTTACATAATGCTCCTTATTCATCAATTAGGAGCGTATGCAATCCAAGATCATGGCTCTAAAACCTACAACTTAATGTTTTCAAAAGTATTCCATGATGTATGCTATCTACATCTTGGAATAAACCTGTAAGTATTGACCATATTGAATCTTTAACGCTCGATACCGCTGTAATCTCTTGAAAAACTGGTAAAGGTCACGCGATGTGAATTCATCTTCAATATATTTATTCTGACGTCCAGAATGGGTGTCAATGAAAATTTTATGTTTGCATATCAACTGTCAAGGTTTCATGCACCATTCTTACCAAAGGTTTTGGTATACTCGATATCAGTACTGTGTACTATGGATCAATAGTGTTCAAATTTTAGTGCGTCTTCTTTTTTGTATCTAGATTTTTAATATTGTATTTCAATGTATCGGTTAATATGTCCGATAAGAAATATAAATTTATAATGTGTGACAAAGAATGTGCTAGCAGCTCTGTACAATATTTCAGTACCAATGTTGGGATTTCATCCTTTTATACTGATGCTATATCTTGCGAATTATGAATAGTTATAATAATATTCTTTATTGTCCAACAGAACAAGCCATTTATAGGACAAATCCAATACAGTAAAGATATATAAGCACCTAATTAATACATACGAAGTTAAATATATAATTATAAAATGAAAAAATAGAAACCGAAGTGGACCAACACCCGATTCAAGGGATTAATTCCGAAAAAAGGGTACAGGACACATCCTGTTAGCGTTCTTGCACATATGAGCTAACATTAGTCCTAGCTCCCGGAGTAACAAACGAGTTGCGGGATCTAGTCGCATGAATGGTACTAGTAAACAAACCTGAGCCAACAATGATGGGGCATCCACACCACTATTAACCAAGGTAATAAGGAACTTGGCACTTGTAACATCACTTCGGCAAGACAAGGATTCTCTCCAGAAAGAGACGCTGATAAATATAGAGAGGATACCACAAACTTGAGCCAACAATGATGGGGCATCCGCACCACTATTAACCAAGTTAATAAGGAACTTGGCACTTGTAACATCCCTTCGGCAGGATTGGAAGTTATACCTTTCCAGTAGGCCCTCATAATCTACTCCCCACAATGGGTATGTACCATCAAGACGATAGGATAAATACTTCAAAAATCTTTTCTGGATTCTCTCCAGAAAGAGACGCTGATAAATATGTCAAGGGTACCAGACCACCGAGGCATACTCCAGCTTAGTGCGAACAAATGCATAATAAATAGCCTTGAGAGCGTCAATATTATTGAACTGCTGAGAGGAACGCACCACGAAACCTAGAGTTCGAGATGCCGAAGCACAAACATGAGCCCAAGATCCATAATCCCCGACTTCCTTAAGATTGGTAGGGTTTTTAACAGTGTGCTGTCGGTTAATGGGATTATTAATCATAACATAAGTGACCACATCACACTTATCAACATTAACAGTCATGATTACTTATTATTTAGTTTGATCATAAATAACATACAATATTGCTCACTACATCTACACGACATTACAGCAACATTTCATGATTAACTCGTTTGTAATTAAGAATATTCCTCTAAGAGCGAAAGAGAAACAGAAAGAAAAAACATTCTGTTCTTTTTCCAAAGTCAAATATTTAATTATTTCTTTTCTTAAATATATATCGCTTTCGGAATCCCAGCATATTTTCTCTGACGTACGAATAAAATAAAACAATTTGCAAATATTTGGTTTTTAATATTTCATTTCCTTTGGCTTTCAGAACCTCTTTTTCGGTTAAGAATCCTCTCGACGCCTTTTGTAAATACGGTTATACATCATGGTATGATACATTTCCGCCGTATAGATAGCTCGGAAATAAAATACTTTTTATCGTTATCGATTCGTTTTATTTTCCTCTGAAGCATTTATATATTATTTCACGAGGACCGTGTGTCTGTAACACATTTTCGAACTATAAAAATCTCGAGAGGGCATGGTAGAGATGTATCTGTGTGTCTCGCATTACACGTATATTTTAGTGCCTTTATTTGCAACGTCTTTCATAAGCAACTAAATCCAGGAACTGTGATATTCTTGTTTGCACGTTTTATAAACCTTAAGCAAACTTAGTAGGTGCTAAAAGTAACAAGTAGTCGCTCCCTCGACAATACCTTAAATTGCAGTACATTTTTTTAGATATAAAACAATACATCTAATATATACATGTGATACTGGCAGAAAATAATATCGTCTTGATAATGTTACTGTATAAAAAGGTGGCTTTGAAAATATTAAAAATTAACAGCCGAAAGCAAAGTATAATCTAATAAAATAGGTAATTAAGTCGCAGAAGTAAAATATTTAAAGAATTAGTAAAAAAATTGGTGTCGAGCAACACATAGTATACTCACGTATGTAATTTATATCCCTGGACAGGGCGTGTATATCGCGATATACGCTGAAGCATGTGAATACAACGCGTATGTGGTTACAGTAAAATAATCACTCATGACCGTGCACTGTGTATTGTGTATTCTGGAGTTGCCGAAAAGTCAGCGCGAGTTTCTAAAAGAAGGGTCTACTTTTAAAGAAATTATCGGGTTGTTACATATGAAATGTCCGATTTTGTAAGGAATAAAAAAAGTCTAAATTTAAAAAAATATAAATATTTATTCTGCAAAATAGTCTCCATTTACATCAATAGTTTGTTTCCAACGGCCTGGAAGCTGAAAAATTCCCTTTGAAAAGAAATCTAGGTTTTGACGGTTCACATATTGCTCAAACACTGCTATTACAGACTCCCGGGCAGGGAAGTTCCTATTTTTTAAGTGATTGTCTAAACTTCGGAAAAAATGAAAATCAGTTGGCGAAAGGTCAGGTGAATAAGGTGGGTGAGGGAGAATTTCGTAACCAAATTCCGAAAGTTTTTGGATTGTCTGTCGTTCAACATGAGGTTTTGCATTATCATGAAGAAGTATGGGTCCAACTCTATTGACTAGTGAGGGCTGCAAGCGGCTCAATTTTCCATGCATAGTTTCCAGTTCGGCACAATAGGACGCTGCCGTGATGGTTTCACCGGGTTGCAAAAATGCATAGTGAAAAATACCCTTACTGGTCCACCATACAGTCACCATAATCTTTCGCGCGTGAAGTGATGCTCATGCATGCTGTCTTGGTGCTTCACCTCGATCTAACCATTGTCCTGACCATCTCCGATTATCATAAAGTATCCACTTTTCGTCACACGTTACTTCTCGATAAAGAAACGGTTTAACTTTCTGTCGATTAGCCAAAGAGGTAGCCACCTCTAATCGACGGAGCTTATTGGCTTCCGTTAATTGGTGCGGCACCCATCGATCGAGTTTCTTCACTTTGCTAATCGAAGAAAGGTAACAACTAATGGTGGCAATAAACACTTGAAATGTTTCTGCAAGGCTGCGCACTGTTGTCGACGGATTACTTTCAACTTCTACACGCAGCTCGTCGTCATTAACGGTGCTACGCGCATATCCGCGAGGCTCATTTTCCAAATCAAAATTTCCCTCGCTGAATTTTTTAAACCATCGCCGTAATGTGCGTTCATTACACGTGGTTTCACCGAACGTCTGATTAATTTCTCGCGTTGCTGCAGCTGCATTTAATCCCTTTTTAAATTGAAAGAGGTAAATTGCCCGAATATCTCTTGCCGACAGCATTTCCATAGGCGAGGCAAGGACAGGTGTATTAATCTTTCCAAGAAATGGAACAGGTACACACTTCAAAATAAATACCCTTTTCTACAAATACAATAATAATTTTCACCAAAAACATACACGTCTTCACACAGGTGCCATTCAGTTCAGACTGAAGGAAAAAAACGGACATTACATTTGTAACAACCTGATAGTAGCATGAGAGGCGACTGTACTGGTCAAATAGGAATTAACCAGGGGTAAAATAGCCACGCCGAAATTAAATTATAATTAGAGGCTATAGAATGAAAGGGATTGTGATATTGAAATAATACAATTTAAAGCTTGAAAAAGTATTTGAAAATGATATGTATGTCACAGTTACAGGTATATATTTGAGAAGCAATAAATGTTATTCTAAGAGTTTATTCTAGAAATGGCACTACATGTGCAAGTATGTATCGTTGCAGGCAATATTAAAGGAGAAGGTCGTCTTTCATGACCTGCAGATGTTAGTAAACCAAGAGATTTCTTCTTGGAATATTTGTACATCGTAAAAGTCGTCTGTATTTAATAATGCTTTGAGTTTTAAAATCGCTGTGTATTTAGTAAAAAGACCACTTCAAATTGTAAATATGAAACAAAATTATTGCATATACGCCAAGTGTAATGTAACTAAATTAAATAAAAAGTGGTAAATTAAAAATTAATAAATAAAAAAAGGGCATTTAAAAAATGCAGTTATAGGAAAAGCTCTAGTAAAATATACAATAAAGCTACAGGACCAAAAAATGCAAGGAATGGTAGAAAAGTAGGTATCAAGTAATACGTAGATATACATATTTGCGTGTGCGTATACCTGGACAGAGTTTGTTGTATAACGTGAGTCCGATATACGTTGTAGAATGAACACTACATATACGGCGAAGTTGTAAAATGTGGACTGTTAGGTATCACTATGTGTATTAGGTTGTAATATAATATCTACTGCCTATTTACTGTGTTTCTTAAAGATCGAGCTCTTAATACCATGGTCAGCGAAGAATTGACCAATGAAAGCACACAAAGATACGTCAAAATTAAGAAACAATTAGAACTCGATATGATTAAAGAAGTTCTAGCTACATTAAAAACATAACAAAATACTTTAAGACGATAGGTCATTTGTCGTACTTTATATGGAATGCACATATATCCTCTCCTGATTGGTAAAAAGTAGATAGTAATGCATCAGAGGCTATTTTAGAAATACTTTACTTTTATGAACAGATTTATTTAGACCAAAGCTGGTGTAATGCAGTAGTAAGAGCTTTAGACTTCGCAATTTGTTATTTAGATAAGTCGACGATTCTAATCTCGTTCAGGGTAGTGCGATTTTAGATCGTTTCTCGTCTCGAAGATGGTCGCTATTTCTTTCGATACTTTTCAGTGTTGAATAGAAATAAAACTAAAATTGCTTTCTCTCCTGCGGCGACAGTAACAAAGTCATGGAACACTTTACACACTAAATTACACGCTCTATATCAAGCGGTCGTGACAAATCTAAGGACTTATGAAACAGTTAGCCACTCACAATAAAAATAATAGTATTTTTATGATTATCATTTTTGACAAAGTTGGATTAATTTTTCTAGAAGTATATAACTATAATATATATATGTATGTTATCAGAGTCTCTGTTACCATGCAATGGTGTAGAGCAATTTTTCTTAACCCTTTTACAAAGCGACCCACTAAATTTGTTAGTACTGGTACTGCGACTATTCGTGTTCTTATAATTAGTTGTTGCAATTAAACAATTAATTTTTTTGTGGGAAAATAGATATTAAAATAAGGGTTATAATCATTAAGCTGTATTTTTATTTAAAAATAGTATTTATTTTAATTTTAATAATCGTAAAGCATATACAAAATTATGGTTTAGATTAGTTATTATCAAAATTGTCAGAGTATTTTGATTAAATTGATTTTGATTTCTTTCTATAAAAGTTTGCTTTATTTTTCAAAGTCTAATTAAAGTATAATTTATTTATTATCAAGGTATATATAATTCGTTAAATTAGTTTCTTCTGTCACCTGGGATTGTTTAGTGTTTAGTATATTTATTACACTAGCAGGAGCGTTATTTCTTTTAGTTTTTAAAAGTGTTTATAAAACTTTAATTAGTACTTTTAAGATTTGCATATAAAACTGGAATAAAACACTAGATAGCTTTTAAAGCCGACTTCATTGCTTTTCGTACTTGAACCAACTCCGGAAGCAGTTTGTTGGTACGGTCAAAATTGCGTTTTCGAAGGCATCAACTGCTCCTTCTGACGACTAGCACCTTTGATTGCGCAGTCCGTTCTTGATTTTCGGAAGGGTAAAGAAATCGTTGGGACGTAGGTCCGAACTGTACGGAAGATGGTCCAACAATTCGTCGTTTCGTTGCGTTAAAAGTTCAATTTCTTGCGTGCTGTGCGCAAACTTGCATTATCTTGGTGGAGGATGATTTGTCGTTCGGGGTTTGTTTTTCGAAGCTCAGCGAAGACTTGCAGCAAGCAAATGGTTGTATACCAATAGGCAGTAACAGTTCTTTGATCTTGTAGAGAAATTGTTACTACATGACCTGTCTTTGAGATAAATGTCGCGACCATCTTTTTGGAGACACTTCGAGAACGAAAGACTTTTGTCGACTTTTCGTCACTTTGGAACACCCAAATAGATAACTGGCGATTATTTTCTAGCTCGTATGAGTAAATCCAAGATTTATCATCGCTGATAATGTTGTACGAGTTTGTAGAGTTTCCAGCGTTGAAGCGATCTAGAGTTTTTTGACACCAATTCATTCTAGCTGCTTTTTGTTCTTCGGTCAACAGAAGCGGTATCCAACAGGAAACTTTTACACACAATTCTTTATGTAAAACTTTTTGAATTGAGGTCTTTGAAATCCCCAATAATGCTTCAGTCTGGCGATATGTCACATGTCGATCTTCGTTGATGATCGTGCGCACAGCATCGATGTTTTCCTGGGTAACAGCCGTTTTTTGGTGAATCCGCTCTTGGATCGTTGCTAAGATCAATCCGTCCACGTTTTTTAGTTTAATTAAATTTAAAAGACATCCCATGTATCGAAACTTTCTATCGGGTTAAAAATGTAAACAAATTCATTCATTACATACAATGCACATCATTGTTCGGTTTTTTATGAAATATACAAAAGCTCTCCTTCAAATTTGATCGTCACGGCACGACCTAAAAATATAGAGCAACAATTCAGATTTAGATCGTAAACCTTTTTGTGGTAGTAATTGTAAATATATCTACTTTTAGCATAATAAAATATAATCCGGTATATCAAATGATTTGTTTATATCGAAATTTAAATCTACAACACAATAATTTCCATTTGAACCCTTACAGATGGTGCTAAGTCGGTGCTAAGTCTATTGT
Source organism: Dermolepida albohirtum (assembly GCA_031893035.1). NCBI lineage: Eukaryota > Metazoa > Arthropoda > Insecta > Coleoptera > Scarabaeidae > Dermolepida > Dermolepida albohirtum. Next base: position 266,661 of record JAVIWB010002134.1, on the reverse strand, counting down.
ATATCTTATACACATATTTCTTCAAAGGAAACGATACCCTACAGTATTATTTCTTTTGAGAAAACGTTCTGCTTGCTATCCATACATTCATTTTAAAACAAAAAATACTGCAAATCTCAAAGGATGACTATATAAAGAATAATCATGCTATGTATGTAGACGTGTGTGTTGTGTGGTTTATGTAATCTTTGACGGTTTATTTCTTTCTCTGTTCTGAGAGAAATTATATTTGCCCTAACTCACGTCGATGTAGAATTCTTTTCGGGAAGGTAAAAGAGACTGTACTTTATTTGCGTCGGTAACGAAATTTTCACATCTGAGAGAAAATGCCTGTGTGTGTTTTCTTATCGAAAAACACCCTTCATAAATATTTATAAAGAAATTTGAATAAAGCGAGATGGAAGATGTACAATATATTTAAATAAGTGTGTTTCGGTAGGAAGTGATAGTTCTGGAAGCTGGGAGTACGAAGTGTTTTGTTTTCGAATTAGAGATATTTATTTTGTCTTTGATAGAATACAGTATTTACTATTTTATAACGAAATTGATAGCACAATAGGATCGTGATAAATGAGAAAAGACAACTGGAAATGTCAAACAAGATATAAGAATGTTAAAAGGAATCATTCTATTATTAATAACACCGTATCTACTACATATGTTTCACCGATTTCACGGATTGTTAGGCAGATTTGTGTTATTAATGAACGATTCCTTGGTAGCGTCTATCATATCATTTTGATACAGAAAAATAATGAATAACAAGCGCCTCCCTCTGTCGTCCACTATACTGATCGACAAAGCGAGAAACGCGTCTATCCCGCTTGTCGATAACTAAGTTATTAGAGCGTATAAGACAGACGCATTACGAAACGGCTATTTGCCATATTGTTTCTGCTTTTTTTGTGAGAAGTTATGTAGTTTATTTATTTGGATGTTTATATAATAATTCATGTATCTAAATTTATGAACAACGAAGCCGAAAATGGTCTGATAATTTCGTTACAACAGTATAGGTAACTTGACAATGTATTTAGTATATACCTAACCTATAATTAAAATTATATTTGTAGAGCACGAACTTTAGAAGCTGGTTTGTGTTTAATAAAATACATACGAAAGAATTTTAGGAGAAAGTGAGCTTGCTGAGACTGGTGCTGGTCTTTCCTTTAGTACCCCTCATAAGAGACCTCAACTAAGTTGCAAGGTTGATGCAGTCACTTTTGAAGATAAGGAAACTATCGGCAGAATAATTTGTAATTTTTATATTTTTGACAAAATAGCACGCACTTTAGACTGTAAGTAGGTACCTAATAATTTGTTGAAATGGTTGCTAATTTAAAAATCTGTATATTGTAGGTATTATATAAAAAATTAAAGATATCGGATTATCGTTTACAGGATCCAGGACAACTGGATGGATTTTATTTAAAAAATGGGTTTCAAGTATATTATAAATGAATTAGTGTATGTATACTTTTACATGTAAGCGAATTTTAGGTGATGAAATTCTGAAACAAATAGAAAAATTCTAATAGAGTCACATGACATTGGATTGAAAAGAATTCAGTTTTTAAAGAAAATGAAGCTTACCGAAATGAAGGGCGAACAATCATATACACTGATTAAACATTTCGTGAAAAATTTGAAAATATTGGAGTAGATGAATGGAGAAAAATTTGCGAACATGTAAAAAAAATTGAAACTGAATTGCTTTCGCTAGAATATTTACTAGATGGCATGAATTTCACAGTTAATACGGAAGAATAATCTGAATTCATCGATAGTGATGATACATTAAGAAGAAGTGAAATTTTAAGTGATGATAAATAAATAAATTTGAAAAAATAAGTTTTCACAATACTTTACAATGGTGTATAATAAAATTCCTAATAGCTAATAGTGGATACAGCTTTCTAGTTTTAAAACTAAATTAAAAACTTTCCCGTTCCTTGAACAATAGTAGAGTTTAAATATTTTCATTTTACAGCATTATCACAAAATATTACATACTTATTTAGTTTAAGTTGTAGGTTAAATTTATTTAGTTCAAGGAAGTGGAAAGAGTACCAAACTTCGATAGATTCTACTTGTACAATTAAAACATCTCTTATTGTAATCTTTTATATTATTATTTTTTGCCTGTATGTATTTTAGTTATAAATAAATATAAAATAATGCGAAAGTTGAATATAAAAGTAGGTACATCATTATAAAGAACTCATTTTACTTATAGTTTTCATAGTTTTCCAACAATACAACTTCTGTGTCACAACTATTGTGTTTTTAAAATAATATATATTAAGCAAATTATTCGACACAATAACCTAGACAATATATTTAGAAAATTTTTATAACAGTATGCCAATGGTACGCCATTTGCTGTGGTATTTGGTTTTGTGACGTTGCATTTCGCGCATGATTTGACGACGTATTGTACGAGGGAGCGTTTTTATATTCGCGGAATGAGCGGGTTGTAGGGGGGTGAGTAGGCGCATTGGGGGCGTGGCCTGTGCAGCGACTCATGATTAGTATAAATATGAAGTTTCATTGTTATTAGACAGTTAGTCTTTGAGTTATCGTCAACCAAGTAACATAATCAGGAGTGAAAAGTGAAATATGGAAAAAATCGAATATCGTGCCGTTATAAAGTTCCTTACCAGGCAAGGAAAATCAGTCGCGACCATAATGAATAAGATGTCATTGATTTACGGCGACTCTTGTCCAGGAAAAACCATGGTGTACAAGTGGCATAGTTTATTTAAACAAGGAAGGGAATCCCTTGAAGACGACCCGATGCCGGGCAGGAGCATTGAGGTGACCACGCCAGCACTTATCCAAAAAGTTGAACAAATTGTACTCGAAGATGCTCGACTAAAGAAGAAACAACTCGCAGAAATGGTTGGAGTATCCGATACAACAATTTTTAAAATCCTACACGATCATCTCGGCATGTCTAAGGCCAGCGCGTAGAGTGTTCGCGTGCATTTTTGGACCTCTGTAATGAAGACAAGGATGGTGTATTGAGTGGAATTGTTACTGGAGACGAAACTTGGGTTCATCATTATGAACCTGAGTCCAAACAAGACTCCATGCAGTGGCATAAAAAGGGCACAGCGCCTCCCAAGAAATTTAAAGTGTCACAATCAGCTGGGAAACTCATGGCAACGGTATTTTGGGACTCGGAAGGAATATTGTTGATTGATTATAAAGATAAAGGTGTTTCTATAACCGGAGAATATTACGCTTCAATATTAGAGCGACTAAAAGAAGCCATTAAAGAGAAAAGACGGGGAAAATTGACAAAAGGTGTTCTGCTTTTGCACGACAACGCGCCCGTCCACAAGAGCCGCGTTGCGTTAGCTGCCCTGCATAAGGTGGGCTTCGAAATTGTGAATCACCCACCCTACAAGCCCAGACCTGGCCCCGAGTGATTATTACCTGTTTCCGAAAATGAAAAAATTGCTGCGGGGTAAAAAATTTACTGCCGATGATGAAGTCAAGGAGGCAGTTTCGGCGTATTTTGCAGATAAAGAGAAATCATTTTTTTATGAGGGTATAAATAAATTAATTGAAAGATGTGAAAAATGTATCCGTCTTGCAGGTGAATATATTGAAAAAGAAAAATAATTTGGTTTTTTTTATTTCCACCCCTTGTCCCCAATTCCGCGAATATAAAAACGCTCCCTCGTACCATCCTCTAACTGAATAGACTATAGAATACAAATCCCTAGCACTGGTAACGTGTAATGTATCATTCGCGAACATTACTCAGTTGATTACAAGTCGTTGACATATAAAATATAAAGTAGAGGATTAAATGCGCTACCCTGGGGAACACCACGTCTTACTGGCAAACAAAAATTAATATATAATGAAATGTACTCAGAATATGTTGCAATTGAGGAAGCTAAACTATATACGAGGTGTGTTTTTTAAGTAAGGGCGGTTTTGTTGCATAGGTGGTGCGCGCGCTACAACGAGTGCTTGCGTCGTGTCCCGGAATTCCCTGAGAACAACTGTGCTCAGTTGCAGCTGTGTCTGAGATGTTCTAGATTATCGAATCGCCTACCACGTGCCACCCTGCGACAGCTACGCAGAGCGATTCAAAACAAAAGACGCGGCATTCTGACAGAGATGATTTTGCTACTCTATGATAATGCAAGCCCTCACACTGAAGCTCAAATTCGAGCTTTATTGGGCTCTTTTAGTTAGGAAGTTTGGGACCATTCCCCCTACAGCCCCAACCTTACGCCGAACGATTTCCATCTTTTCCGCTATCTCAAACATCATTTCAACGGCAACCATTACAACAATGACGAAGACGTTAAAACGGCTCTTAGTTATCGGAGCAGGCGGCAAGTTTCTGTGAAGAGTGTATTCAAAGTCTAGTTGTAAGGTTTGATAAGTGTTTAAACGAACTTGGCAGCTATATTGTAAAATAGATAAATGTATAGAGAATATGAAAATAAATTTGGTTTTTGAAAATTTTCTTTCGTTCGGTTTTTATTTTCAAACGGCCCTTATTTAAAAAACACGCCTCGTATATAACTAACAAACATTTGTAAATAGTCTTTGTATGTATTTTATACATAAATAAAATTGAAATATTCTAATGATATTTTTCAATTAATTCTACAAGGAGTAACTTATGAATAACATCTTTTTAAGGATTACCCAGAGTTGGCCAATTTTCATGACAACTATTTGTAACAAATACCACTACAATGAAATGCTGCTTCAGCAGTCGATTAGTTTGCGAAGTGCGAACAATGGATCAACTGTCAAATCATGCCACGAAGTTATGGATAATGGAAATTAAAGCAACAAGACTAAACACCAATAATCAATATTGCTTTGTAAAGTGACAGGGACGAAGTAGCATCTTACATAAATTTAAATTCAATTCTATTTGCTGCGAAGTACGACGAGAAACTTGGGAATAATGCTCATGAATATGATAAGGGTCAAGTAGCAATATTAATGGCTTAGGATCTATATACTTAGATACATATGGTATATACATATACGTATGTAGGGAGATGTACCTAGTAGTGTCACAAAAAACTTATAAGTAATATCTGAGTCGCATATTAATCTGGACGTTGGAAAGTATGTTTGAAATTACAAATATTGACTATATTAAATTATTCCTAATTTCGAAAATGTAATTTTTTTAATAATTAAGGTATAGTTGAACTATATTTTAATAACAGTAATAGTAATAATAATAATAATACCCTTAGTTGTCCAGTAGAAATTTCCTTTTACAGGATAACAAATGCATTACAAGATAATCACATCTACACCTATGTATGTCTATTTATACATACGTTAAACTTGTTACAAGCAGGCAATAATTCTTGGCAGCTAATACCACAGAAATAATATTTAACAGTTCTCGCAATGATCAACGATAAAAAAATGAGTTCATATTGTACCTTGTCTCAGAATAGGAAGGAGTGATTCAAATATTGCGCCGAAATAGTACATATTTTTAAGAGATTTCATTGGTTCTTGAACAGGTAAGTTTAATATGGATAAACGAATGCCAGATATTCGCCATTTTTCATAACCTGTAAACGTTTAATTACATTTTTGCATTGTATTACTATATTTTTCTGTATTACTTAATAAAATCTGTACTTTTAAGTACAAAAATAAAACGAGTGATCACCAAGGTTCTAGCAAACAGTTAGTATCACCACCCAGAAAGCGTGAACGATTGGGGTACCTGACGTATGAAGAAAAACAATATACAGTTCGTCAATAAAATTTTTGCACAGGAAAAGAAACATGTAAAACGTTATCTTCATTCGAGAATTCCAACAACAAATTCTTGACATATTTGTTTTTTTTTGCACACATTCCGTTACTGTACTTGCTTACGACTATAAGTCGCCAACACTTTTCAAATAGACACACACATTACAATAACAGCAACAAAAAAAGAAGTTTACTCAGTATAAAAAGTGTCAAAAAAATCTTTGCATATTGAATGAAGACAACAAAAAAAATAAAAACTCCGTTATTTTCCACGAATTTTGTGCAATTTGTTTTTTTATAACAGGAATGGAATGTGAAAGGGGTAAATAAGCGTTTAGTAATAAAGTGATTGTCTTTAATGCAACAAGTGACCTCATATTTATAAAAAAAAGCCAAGAAAACTAGTTTCAAAAAATATTATACAGTTGGTGTATTTCAATTACTATAAAGGCAAATCTGCCAGAGAAATCACCGATATGTTCTCTCTCAAAATCAGAACTGTATACAATATCATATCCCGTGCTGAAAAAGAAAGAAGACTCGAATTAAAAGGATTCACAGGCAGGCCAGAAAAGGTGGCGGGGCGAATTGAGAGGAAAATAATTAAAACTATTTATAATAACCCGCAATCCAGTACTAGAGGATTAGCTCTTCAAGTGGAAAAAGACTTTGTGTTAAGTGTTTCCCATGAAACCATCCGAAATGTGTTACAAAAACAGAAATATTCTTCACGAATGGCGAGGAAAAAACCCCTGCTCTCAGCTCAAAATATCGAAAAAAGATTAAGATTTGCCGCCGAACACATATCACTTCCTTCAAAGTATTGGGACGATGTTATTTTCTCAGACGAGACGAAAATGATGCTTTATTACCATGACGGACGGCAGAGAGTTTGGCGTAAACCTCCGACAGCATTAAAAAATAAAAATCTTATTCCTACAGTAAAGTTTGGAAAACTATCCGTAATGGTATGGGGCTGTATATCCACTTGGTGTAATCAGGATTTCGCATGAAATAATGACTAAAGAAGTATGTCTTGATATTTTGAAAAACGAACTGACAGTCAGCATTAAAAAATTCTTTATTTTTATTTATTGATTTGTTAAGCAGATGATTCTTTTTGCAGGACACACAACCAGAACATCTATATTTACCCATATTACTATGCTATTAGTACTTAAAGTATATGTAATATTATTGCAAGAACTGACAATAATGGGAAATGAGTAAATTTTATGTAGTCTCATCGAACATGCAGTGCACAAATAAGATGTCACACACTCAGTCACCTTCCGTAGAGTATCATAGTCAAATATCACAATAATTAGCAACCAAGTTTACAGTACGACACATTATGTATATTAGCGAATTGTTAACGATATTAATCCCTGCAGTTGCCAAATAAAAGGTGCGACTTGAGTGAGTAAATGGTCTGGATACCAGGAAATTAAGTTAAGAGAGAAGTTCTGGTCAGTCAATCTTTTGCGTATCAAACTGTACAAAAATTTTACCGAAACCGACCCACGCCTGTACTCGAGAGAAACTGTTTAAGCTCTAGTAAGTGATGCGTTATAATCAATACCTTTGGGAGGGTATACTGCATGAACGGAGTAACACAGAAACTTCAGAAACTTTCGATGTTCTTTCTCAACAATAAATTTATGCACTTCATAGAAAGCACACTATACCAAAGAGACATATTCCAGCCTTGAACGGACGTATGTATGGTATAAGATCGTAATAGCGAAAGCTTGAGAAGTTGGTAAAATAAATCTCATAGTTTTTAACTCAGACTATATACAATATTTGAGCAATATGTTTAACAAAACTGAAACTGCATCGAAGTAAAGGGCTTTAATTTCATGATTTCGAGTAAGAAGTGTATTTTCTAGAGTATAGTTGTAAATTATAGGTATATTTTTATTCGAGTAAAACATAATTCTACATTTCGAGACGTTCATAGATAGTGTTGTTTGAACACTATTCGGAGATCTTACCCAGTTGTCTTTGCAGGCGCAGATAGTTAGTTATCGTGGCTATAGCGCAATATATTATCAGGTCATCAGCAAAAGCACTCCAAAACATTGAACAAATCATTAAAAAAATTAGGAATGGCAATGGTCCTTGATTGGAGCCCTGAGGCACTCCGGAAGTAGCATAGAAGGTGTATAACCTATGGCCTTGGTAAATAACACTTTGAGGCCTATTATATAAATATGATCCAAAAAGCGATAAGAGAGTCGACAAAGTCAAAAAATTGTAATTTAGGAAGGAGAATATCATGGCCACTATGATCAAAAGCTTTAGAGAGGTACGTGTAAATAACATCTACTTGACACTGGATGCGAGAGTAGAGAACACAAACTGTTAAAAACACACTAAGTTGGAGACAGTTGATCGTCCTTCTATAAATCTATGCTAAAAAGGTGCGATGTAACACTTTATTTTGTGAATATAAATGTGAATATAAAGGTATTTGGAAAATTTTAGCAAAATTACTAACAATTGATATCGGGCGATAAACACAGAAACACTCGCAGTATATACATATTTCAGAAGTTTTCCATATTTTGGGAAAGGTATTGGCTTTTAAGGCCAAGTTGAAAAGAATTGTTAGCGGATACGTTAACAGAATCCTACAGTCGTGAACCAAAAACTTCAATGCGAAACATCCCTGACTCCCAAATTTTGTACCCACGTCCATCACATTACCTTTCTTAGTAAATGCCGAGCCATTGGTATAATACGAAGACTCAACGCGTGACACTTGTTAAGATCTAATAGTAATTTATTACTCGCATATTATTCACATATGATTTTGGTATTAGTTGTAATGACAGATTATCAGCATCACAATAAATCTGTTGGTAAAGCTTCAAATGATCCACATACGCTAATGCTGAATCTGGAACGGATAGCAAAAGACCACTGATAAATAAGTTAAATAATGGTCTTAGGTTTGAATTTTGAGGGATTCTTGACGTTGATCTGAATATTTTGGACTTCGAGCCGTTGAAATATATATAATTTGGATAAATATGAAGTAGAGCCAAAGATCACTATACATAAGTACTCAGTCTTTTAAGTAAAAAAAGCATGATCTATAGTATCAAAAGTTTGACTAAAATCAATATAGATCACGTCCATTTGTCTACCATGATCCATTACTTCAATAATTTCTTGAGTAATATTAATAATTGGTGGTAGTGGATCTACCAGTTGATTAGGAGAAATGTTTTGGATTTGACGCCATTGAAATATACACAATATGTATATTCTCAGTATATTATGATTTTTTTAAATATTTGGACGCTTTAATGAAGAAGATACCAAAACTATTATAATTTTTAGGCTTTCATTAGCTTCAGAAGTTACGACTTTTGAAAAATTGTATCTATGCCCTTGTTAGCCGTCAACAGAAGTGTGTTAAAAGAGATGAAAATCATTTTAATAAAAAAAAATTGTTGAAGACTAAACGCTTTTTTTTGTTTTAGTTAGTATTTGATATTTTCCAACTTCAATATTTCTACGTCTGCTAACGACGGAAATAACATAGTTAGGCGGAATTGGCAAATAAAAGAAAAGAAATTGTCCGGGTCTCTAAAAACAAATAACACGTTCTTTAATTAATCGAGGATTAGATGAAAAAGTCGAAATGAGAAAATCAAGACAGAAACTCTGGTATAAAATCTTTCTCTGATCCCAAGGTGTAGACAGGAGGATGGATTACATCTCATAGTCATTTGGGAAATACTTTGTTCTAGTTTTAATTCGAAGGCGTTTATTACGGCATCATATTTTTCTCTGCACTTTTATTTTTTGTATCTCTCTTGTCTAACAATATTATACGTCGGCTTAATGAATATCATGTGTAATATAATTTGAGTTTATATAAAGTTATCCATAATAAAATATACACTGCTCAAAATAATTACCGAATAATAAATGAAAATAAATGTTAAAAAAATTGATTTGATGAACAGCCTGTCGCAGAGCAAATCGACCCTTTTTAAAATAAAAACAAAAGCTTAGTATTTTGCTAAAATTCATTTATTTTATTCAAAGTAATCGCCTTCGGCTTAAATACAAAATTTTTCACGGTCAATTAACATGTCGAATGAATTTTTAAGTTAATCTTTAAAGATCTCCTTCAAGATCGCTGTCGACGCCTTTTTAATGGCTTCGATGTGGGCATAACGCTGTCCTTTCATCGGCAAGTGTAGTTTGGAGAATAGGTAGAAATCACAGGGGGCAAAATCCAGTGAATACGATGAATGGTTAATGATTGAAATGCCATTTCTAATTAGAAAATCAATGATAAGCGTCGAGCGATGAGATGGTGCATTACAATTTAACAAACGCCATCTACCATTTTCACGATATTGAAGGCGCATACGACGAATATGCACCAAAAGACGTTTCATAACACCAAGATAATATACAACATTGACGGTTTGACTAGTTGGTACAAATCTTTTGTGCACTATGCTTTTCGAATCATAAAAACAAATCAACATTGTCTTCACTTTTAAATTCTCCAAACGGCTTCTTTTCCTCTTCCTTCGCTTGGATGCTTGTTTTCAGGGCTTCGACGTTTGGTCTCTGGATCATATTGAAAACACCACGTCTCATCGCCGGTTACAATAGAATATATAAAGTTTTCGTCCTTTATTGGGTCTTTAATCAAGTCTGTACAATGTTGAATTCAGTTAGTTTGTGTGGTACGAACTTTGCACAAATCTTTCTCAGTCCCAAATGCTCTGGAAAAATACTATAAATTGAATCTTTGGAAATATTTAATTCCATTCCCACGTATCACAATGAGGATTTCGGCTCATTTCTGGTAAATTCACGCACAAGTTTGATGTTACTTTTCGCAACCAGAGATTTTTTTGCACCAGGATTTTAGTCGTCATTATGTCGGTGCGACTGTCTTTAAATCATATATGCTACACATACACACTCGTACACGATAAACACTCATCACCATATACTTGTTTCTTCAAATTAAACGTTTCAGTAAACGATTTATCGATTTTAAAATGGAACTTAATATTTGCTCTATGTTCAAAACTGATTTTTCGACCAATGCCGAATGGATACTGTTACTTTATGCGCAATTTCTCTACCTCTAATAATGCAAATATCATGATATTTTGACATAAGATTAATGAACGTGTTTACCGCTTACGAGTGTGTATGAGTGGTATAAACGATTTAATGACAGTCGTACGGTCATAAATGACGACGAACATTCTGGTGCAAAAAAATACGAGGTTATGGAAAGTAATATCGAATTCAGAAATGAGCCGAAATCCTCATTGCGATACATAAGAATGGAATTAAATATTTCCAAAGGTTCAATTCATCGCATTTTGACACGGCATTTGGGACTGAGAAAGATTTGTGTTTCTACCACGCAAGCTAACTGAATCCAACTATCATCTACCATCTAACTTCAGATATTCTATCGTAACTGGCGATGAGCCGTGGCGTTTTCAATATGATCCAGAGACCAAGCGTCAAAGCTCTGAATGGAAGCATCCAAGCGAAGGAAGACTGAAAAAAAACCGTTTGAAGAAGTCAAAAGTAAAGACAATGTTGATTTGTTTTTATGATTTGAAAGGCGTAGTGCACAAAGAGTTTGTACCAACTAACAAACAGTCAGTCCTGTACATTATCTCGGTGTTATGAAGCGGCATTTGGCACGTATTCGTCGTGTGTGCTCTCAATATCGTGAAAATGGTAGCTGACGTTTGTTACATGATAATGCACCATCTTATCGGTCGACGCTTATCTATGAATTTCTAACTATAAATCGCATTTTAACCATTAACCATTCACCGTATTCATCGGATTTGGCTCCTTGTGATTTCTATCTACTCCCTCAACTACGTTTGCCAATGAAAGGACAGCGTTATGCCGAAGTTGAAGCCATTAAAAGGCGTTCACTGAGATCTTGAAGGGCGTTTCTAAAGATATACTTAATTGACCTTGCAAACTGTTGTAATAAAGGCGAAGGTGACTACTATGAATAAAATAAATGAATTTTATCAAAATAGTAACCTTTTGTTGTTATTTGGAAAAAGTTCGGTTTTCTCTGCAACAGACTGTGTATGTACCTCCAAGAATCTCGTTTCATGATTTTGAATTGTTTTTAAATACGTTTGAGATATCTCTCACTAATCATAACTTTGTTTTAATTGGTCATTTTAATGTACTACATTTATTTATGCTTATCATTGCGAATGCAATAAAACTAGGGATTTCGCGATTTTATGGATACCGTAAATACTAAACCATACATCAAGATAAGGAGCGTTGATAATACCTTGTTGCATTTACTATTTTCAAATATTAACTTCAAATTTGAAGTCTTTCGTAGAGATCATTGAACTGTAATAGAGGATTCCCATCAGCTTTTCATCCTGCTTTGGAATTTTCTTTTTCTTATGATACGCAACCTTCTCAAAATCAATTTCCGACCTCGAATAACTTTATCTATGACTTTCGCCGTGCTGATTTTATTTCTTTGTATAACTCTTTACACCGATGTGATTGGTCTTTCCTTTTCAATTATAGAAATGTAAACTTAGGTTGAGTCACTTTTATACTGTCTTGTATATTATAAATATGCATGTCAGTTTAAAACGCAAATCAAAGTCTGCTTTTCGTCGGTGGTTTACCCATTAAATTAAAGGCAAAGGATTGGTTAAAACTGAAATTTGCCAATACTATAACAAATTCAGACGACTTAGAAACTTTTTCAAGTCTCAGATTGCGATTAGTTACAATAATTATCTTACCATTGTTGATAGTGATATTACGAACTACTCTGCTAACTGGCACATTGCTAGATAATAGTTCCAACGAATTCACTATTAATATTGTTAATGCTTTTGTTGACTTTTTCTCTAGCATAAATACGAGGATAGTTTGACAAGTAGTGAGAATGACACATAGGTGGCGCTCTAATTGGTAAAACAAATGTACTGTAATTTAGGTTGCCTATTTATATGTTTACATTCCGATATTTAGATAAATCGGTTGATTAGTTTATTTTTGACAGCTGGTTGAAAAAGAAGCAACACGTCGTTTTATTAAAATGGAAAAAGCAGAGTATCGTGCGGTGCTTAAATACTTCGTAATTAAGGGTATGAGAGCTACCAAAATAAAAGATGAGTTACGGGAAACATTAGGTGAATCTGCTCATCCGCTACAATAAGTAGATGGATAAATGAATTTAGACGTGGTAGAACAAGCTATGTTGATGAAGCCCGCTCTGGAGTACCCAAAATCGTGACTTCTAAGGAAATGATTATAAAAATCTATAATATTATTACGCAAGATCGACAACTCAAAGTGAGAGAGATAGCAGACATGGTAAACATTTCAACAGAACGTGTACACCACTTTTGAACGAAAGAATTGGGCCTTTCCAAGCTTTCGGCAAGATGGGTGCCGCCATTGCTTACGACTGATCAAAAGTTCACTCGTTTGCGCATTTCCAATGAGTGTTTGGACCTTTATAAGTGGAATCCGGTTGATATTTGTAGGAGATTTGTTACTTGCGATGAAACTTGGGTACACTACAGTACACCTGAAACTAAACAACAGTCGAAACAATGGTTAGAACGTGGTTCTGCACCTCCAAAAAAAGCGAAAACCACTTTATCGGCAAACAAGGTGATGGCATCAATTTTTTGGGATTCAAAGGGCATTTTCCTCATTGATTACCTTCAGAAAGGTGCCACAATAAACGGACAATATTATGCAGAACTTCTACAAAAATTAAATGTTGAGATTCGTGCTAAACGGCCAGGAATAGCAAAGAAAAAGATTCTGTTTCACCAAGACAACGCTCCCTCGCATACCAGCACAGTTGCGATATCTAAAATCCACGATTTGCATTTCCAATTAGTACCGGATGCGCCTTATTCGCCGGATCTAGCCCCTTCCGACTTCCACCTTTTTCCAAAATTGAAAACGGTACTAGGTGTAAAAAATTTTTCGTCTAATGACGAGCTTATCATCTTCGTAAATGAGTATTTTGCAAGTCTTCCGGAATCGCATTAGAGCATTGGAGCACCGTTGGAATAAATGTATTGCTCTTTTAGGAGAATATATTGAAAAATAAAAATTATTTTGTATTTAAAAAATTCGTTTTTCTTTTCCATTCTCACTACTTGTCAAACTACCCTCGTACATACCCTCATAAGTTGACTTATCCTGAAGTTTGCTCAAACAGTTTACCATTTATTATTCAACCTGCTAATGAGAACAAACTAATCCATATCATGCCAATGCTATTTAATAAGTTTATTGCGTGCAACGACTTATTTACAACTTTTCTGATCCTGTATTGAAGATTTTAACTTGCTTTTTCTTTAGTGCTACTAATCAATTAAGATTAGCATTTCCTAATCTCGTTGGAAGTGCGCGAAAATTGTCCCGTTTACAGGACAGAGACTAAATAACTACTAATTAATTACCGATCTACTTCTATATTACCATATTTCACAAAAGTGGATGAAATATTTCTTTATTCCATTATTTATAAAAACACTTATTCATTTTTATCACCAAACCAGCATGGAATTACACGTGTAAGTTTAACCACAAATTTAGTTTTCTTTTATCAAAAGCTAGGTAGTCTTTGGACAGAAGGAGACAGGTTGATGTTACGAGGGAGCGTTTTTATATTCGCGGAATGAGCGGGTTGTAGAGGGGTGAGTAGGCGCATTGGGGGCGTGGCCTGTGCAGCGACTCATGATTAGTATAAATACGAAGTTTCATTGTTATTAGACAGTTTAAAAATCAAGCCAAAAGCTTCTACAAACGGATGAAAACGCACACAAACCCGACACTTACACCTGTAACAGAATACTCAACACTACACTCCAAATATAAACGACCACGGATGGAAATCTCAAGTGAAGACAGCGAGCAGGAATAGCAACAACACATCCAAAATGAGGACTAATTAACGTAAAGATTAGGAGTAAAAGGGCAGAGCCCTAACTCCAATAAACGAAAAGAAGTAGAAGGTATTAGACAGTTGAGCTATCGTCAACCAAGTAACATAATCAGGAGTGAAAAGTGAAATATGGAAAAAATCGAATATCGTGCCGTTATAAAGTTCCTTACCAGGCAAGGAAAATCAGTCGCGACCATAATGAATGAGATGTCATTGGTTTACGGCGACTCTTGTCCAGGAAAAACCATGGTGTACAAGTGGCATAGTTTATTTAAACAAGGAAGGGAATCCCTTGAAGACGACCCGAGGCCGGGCAGGAGCATTGAAGTGACCACGTCAGCACTTATCCAAAAAGTTGAACAAATTGTACTCGAAGATGCTCGACTAAAGAAGAAACAACTCGCAGAAATGGTTGGAGTATCCGATACAACAATTTTTAAAATCCTACACGATCATCTCGGCATGTCTAAGGTCAGCGCAACCTGGGTGCCGAGAATGCTCACGCCGCCGCAAAAACAACAGCGCGTAGAATTTTCGCGTGCATTTTTGGACCTCTGTAATGAAGACAAGGATGGTGTATTGAGTGGAATTGTTACTGGAGACGAAACTTGGGTTCATCATTATGAACTTGAGTCCAAACAACTCAGTTTCGGCGTATTTTGCAGATAGATAAAGAGAAATCATTTTTTTATGAGGCTATAAATAAATTAATTGAAAGATGTGAAAAATGTATCCGTCTTGCAGGTGAATATATTGAAAAAGAAAAATAATTTGGTTTTTTTATTTCCGCCCCTTGTCCCCCATTCCGCGAATATAAAAACGCTCCCTCGTATATATCGTCCTTTGACGCGTTAAAAGAGCGAGAAAGGGAGGTATATACCTTTTGTCCGTTTTTAGCATTATAAAACATGATATTTTACTGCATAAGTTGTGTTACTTTGAGATTTATTCAAATTTTCCATGTTTGTATTTATTAAAATCCTACTTATACATATGATGGCAGATGTTCTGTTTTCTACCAGAGCTAGGAAAAATGGATAAATTTGTTCTCAACTCGGGTGTTCTGCAAGGCTCGAATCTTGGTCCTTTATTTTTTAATTTATTTATTAATGACGTACTAGTAATGTCGTTTAACTGCTGAATTTCTATCTATGTTACCGATATTAAAATTTACAACAATGTCAAGGCTACTAGTGACTACATTTTTCAGGTTGGTTAATTGGTATAGTTGTTTTAAACTGAACCTCAACAAAAGATTATCATTAACAATATATGCATAATTAGTGGGAAAAGAAGTACGTATTTAATGATACATTTCGTTATATACGTGCGTCTTTCCCCACTAATTATACATATAATATTAATGATAATCTTTTGTTCAGAAAATGAGAAGTTAAGGATCTCGACATCTTTTTTCAATCTGAATTTATTTTTAAATTACATATTAAATCTGTTTGCAGCGATGCGTCTAGGTCACTTGATTTTATTATGCAGGTTTCGCGTTACTTTAACGATATTTTTTTACTAAAGTTCTTTTACTAGTCCTTTAGTCTACGTAAGCTTGGATATGCACCCCAAATTTGGTACCCATTGGGACTGTCTAATGACCTTCTACGAGGGAGCGTTTTTATATTCGCGGAATGAGCGAGTTATAGAGGGGTGAGTAGGCACATTGGGGGCGTGGCCTGTGCAGCGGCTCATGATTAGTATAAATACGAAGTTTCATTGTTATTAGACAGTTAGTCTTTGAGCTATCGTCAACCAAGTAACATAATCAGGAGTGAAAAGTGAAATATGGAAAAAATCGAATATCGTGCCGTTATAAAGTTCCTTACCAGGCAAGGAAAATCAGTCGCGACCATAATGAATGAGATGTCATTGGTTTACGGCGACTCTTGTCCAGGAAAAACCATGGTGTACAAGTGGCATAGTTTATTTAAACAAGGAAGGGAATCCCTTGAAGACGATCCGAGGCCGGGCAGGATCATTGAGGTGATCACGCCAGCACTTATCCAAAAATTTGAACAAATTGTACTCGAAGATGCTCGACTAAAGAAGAAACAACTCCCAGAAATGGTTGGAGTATCCGATACAACAATTTTTAAAATCCTACACGGTCATCTCGGCATGTCTAAGGTCAGCGCAAGATGGGTGCCGAGAATGCTCACGCCGCCGTAAAAACAACAGCGCGTAGAGTGTTCGCGTGCATTTTTGGACCTCTGTAATGAAGACAAGGATGGTGTATTGAGTGGTATTGTTACTGGAGACGAAACTTGGGTTCATTATTATGAACCTGAGTCCAAACAAGACTCCATGCAGTGGCATAAAAAGGGCACAGCACCTCCCAAGAAATTTAAAGTGTCACAATCAGCTGGGGAACTCATGGCAACGGTATTTTGGGACTCAGAAGGAATATTGTTGATTGATTATAAAGATAAAGGTGTTTCTATAACCGGAGAATATTACGCTTCAATATTAGAGCGACTAAAAGAAGCCATTAAAGAGAAAAGACGGGGAAAATTGACAAAAGGTGTTCTGCTTTTGCACGACAACGCGCCCGTCCACAAGAGCCGCGTTGCGTTAGCCGCCCTGCATAAGGTGGGCTTCGAAATTGTGAATCACCCACCCTACAGCCCAGACCTAGCCCCGAGTGATTATTACCTGTTTCCGAAAATGAAAAAAGAGCTGCGGAGTAAAAAATTTACTGCCGATGATGAAGTCAAGGAGGCAGTTTCGGCGTATTTTGCAGATAAAGAGAAATCATTTTTTTATGAGGGTATAAATAAATTAATTGAAAGATGTGAAAAATGTATCCGTCTTGCAGGTGAATATATTGAAAAAGAAAAATAATTTGGTTTTTTTATTTCCACCCCTTGTCCCCCATTCCGCGAATATAAAAACGCTTCCTCGTATGTGTAAAATTTCTCATAAGCGTCATTAATAACACCGTAGATTGCTGTTTTCTCATGCAGAGAAATACCTTTTAAGGTCTCCCTCTACAATCTAGAAGTGAATATGCTTTGAGAGTATGATATGTGGTACCGCCAACAAAACCAATGCGATATATTTAATTAATTATATTTCATTAATGATTTTGCTGGTTTGTTTTTTCTTAAGTCAATAGAATTACATATTTCTGTTAATGTAATTAATCTTTTTGATTTTTTTTATTTGTAGCTATTGTATCATTAGCTGTTGTTATAAAAGGTGCTCCAATAAAACATTTCATTTTCAATAGCCCGCCATTTTAACAGTTGTCACGACTCAACCTGTAACTATTTAATAGATGACAAGTAAAAACTACCTCATTAATAAAAATGGAACGATATACGCTTGAATAACGCATCGAAATTATTAAAATTCACTACAAAAATGATGAAAATTTCGCGGTCACGGTTCGCAAAACTAAAGCATTTTTGGGTCGTCGTGAAGCAATTGTGAAACTGGTAGCAACATTTGAGCTGTCGGGACAAGTTAGTGATGTGAAGAATCGAACTCGTGCACGTCACTCAAGAACAACTGAGAATATTGCCGTTGTAGCCCATAGTGTTGAGGAAAATCCAGGTTTGTCCATTTCTCGTCGATCTTTGGAATTAGGCATTCCACAAAGGGCATTCCATCTTATTTTGCATAAAGACTTAGGTCTTAAGACTTTTAAAGTTCAGTTAACACAAGAACTCACGCCTACCGACCATCAACGACGTCGTGTCTTTGCTGATTGGGTTCTTGAAATGCATCAAACTGATCCAGAATTTCATCGAAAAATCATATTGAGTGATAAGGCCCATTTTCACCTCGGAGGCTACGTTAACAAGCAGAATTGTCGCATTTGAGGCTCGGAAAGCCCAAGAATTATTGTTGGAAAGCCTCGACATCCTCAACGGGTGACTGTTTGGTGCGGTTTTTGATCTGGCGGGGTCATTGGACCTTACTTTTTTGAAAATGAGGCTGGGGCAACTGTTACGGTGAATAGATTGCGCTATTGAACGATGATTAATAATTTTGTATGGCCGGAATTGGAAGATATTGATATGGACAACGTTTATTTTCAACAAAACGGTCCTACGTGCCACACAAGTAACGATACCATCGTTCTTTTGCGTGAAAAGTTTAGCGACCGTATGATTTCTCGAAGAGGTGATCACAATTGGCCACCGAGATCTTGTGATTTAACACCTTTAGACTTTTCTCTTTGGGGCTTCGTGAAAGATAAGGTCTATGTTAATGACCCACAATCGATTCAAGACCTCAAAGATGGAATTCGTGAAGTTATCGAGGACATATTGCCGCAAATGTGCGAATTGGTGATGGAAAATTTCATGAAAAGCATATGGTCCTGCAAGTGTAGTCGTGGCGGCCATTTGGCTGATATTGTTTTCTATTATTAATGGCATACCCTCCTCTTTACAATTAAATAAACATCCGATGATTTCGTTTAAAAATACTATTGTCGAGCAATAAAGATTCTATTATTACTATTATTACTATTATTATTATTATTTCTTCTGCTAAAACAATCAAAGTGATGTAGTTTAAGTACACAGGGATAATCAACACCAATGACTAACATTTGAAACAAACCAAGAAAATATATTAAAGCAGATAGTAAAGAAGTTATTGTTTAGTTATGTTATTGAAATTTTGCTTGTGTTTTTCTTTCTGCTAAGAATTAATTAATTTCTATAAAAATATTTTCTCATAACATATGTGATAAAATTGCTCCAAATTAATTTCACTAAATTGTAATAGAAGTAAAGTAAACGAATAAGCTACCGAAGACCAGAAACCATTTTACGAAAATCATTTTGTGTAATATACCCATAAAGCTGAAGGAATTTATTTTTCCAAATGTACCGAGGACCGAGGAAGTTTTAGGTAAATGATGGCATCTGGATGATATACGCAGTGGGTGTCGAATATTAGTTATTATACGAAGTGAAAATCTTTCAGCTATATTGGCGTTATTTATGGGCGGGTTTTTTTGCGTCGAGAAAACGGGATTGAGTTCACCCGAAACGGGGAAAAACCGGCGAACCGTGAGCGATACACGTTTCACGTTGATTCATTTTTTCCCTCATATATACGTTTGAAATCTAAGTTATCAAATCCTCGGTTTCGCCAATGTTCCTGTGTTTCACTTCATTTATTTTAAATTAAATTTACGAAATTGTTCTGTATTATAGATTTCGACTTTATGTCATGTTCCCACCAAACATTAATCGTCCTATAACATTATTATCTATCTGTTAGAGATAAACTACTTTAATATGAATTATGGGAAACTAAAATAATATGAAAGTGCTCCATTTGCCATTGTTGCATTTCTATAACAATAGCTGCATAATTTTTCAAGTTGTTTGTACGAGAACAATTCAAATTTTACCTGCACTTTTTTTCTGAAACAATTGAAGTAATATTGCAAAGCGGTTTACATTAATCGAAGTAGGCATGTTAGCTAATATTATAAACAACTGCAACTTCATTGTGTTGATACTGTCAGTTGTAATAACAATGTGTCAAATTCTGCTGCACAACGTATAATTTTTAAATTTCTTTTCTATGAGGGCTTCATCAGATACTTTATAAACAGTTTGGAGAACAGTTTATCACTCAGAACAATCCTTGAATTTTGTAAATCCATCCAGGATGATCGTGAACACTTGTCAAACTTTCTGCATGCTGCTCGTACAACATATTCTGTGAATCTAAGGAACACTCAAAAAATTGACCAGCTGATTCGGAGTAATAGGCGAATGTCTGCGAAAGAAATTGCTTGAAGTTTAAATACTAGTGTTGGTAGTGTTCACACTATTGTCCACGACAAGAATAAATTTAATAAAGATGGTTCCAAGTGGGTTACAAAACAACATTTCACGGAATAACAACAGAAACTACTTGAGCTTTCGAGACAACTTCGCTGAGCGTATGAAGGTGATTACTTCTTGTCACGTATCAAAGCAACTGATGGGTCCTGGATATAACACCATTATATTCCAGAAAGCAAGAATGTTAGCATGAAGGCTACGCTCACCTCCGTCAAAAAAAATCGAAACATAATCAGTTGGAAGAGTAATAGTGACTGTATTTGGGAAACTATTGGATTAATTTACGTTGATTTTCTCGGAGAAATAAAAACGACTAATTCAGCTTATTACAGTGAGCTTCTTAGAAAAGTTAAGTTGACCGCATGAACAAAAAGACACGGTCTCTTACATGATAATGCTCGTCCACATACTGTCCATTTAACAAACAATACATTGACTAAATTGAGGTGGGAAGTACTGCCTCATCCTTCATACAGTCCAGACTTGACTTCGAATGACTATCATCTCTTCGGGCCACTCAAAAACTTCTTGGGAAGCATTTTAAATGGGACAAAAATATATACACAATATTTATTTGTAGTTTTTATCGACCAGAAAAAAGTAAAATGTAGGTCAAACTTGAATCATTCTAGTAGATTTGGGGACTCAGGAATGGTGGCACTTATTAGATCGTTATATTTTTATATATTATGTGGGAAAGAAAACGGATCATCTAGTAAAAGTTTATATTCTTAAATGAAATTTTTTGCAAATTCTTGCTATATTGAGAATAAGAAGTGATTAAAAAAAGTAAAAAGACTGTATCAAACTTCTACGTCCTTTTTTAACGAAAAAACACATTATTTTCTCTATTTTTTTATCAGTTTAGTTTGGTTATTCGATTGTAACAGTCTATAGTTGTAAATCGGTTTATTAAAATGCCAAGAGTTCGAAAACAATCAAATTATCACCAGCTAAGCGAATTTGAAAAGGGTCATACTATTGAACTACATGGAATGGTATAGTATTTCGATTAATCGCTGGGCGGATACAAGGAAATATTGCTACAGTTATTCGTTGTTGGAGACATCGGTTTCAAAAAGGTAGTCAACATGGTAGAAGAGTTTCTGAATGACCTAAAAGAACTGCCAGGGCGGTAAAAATTTAGCTTTTTTTAAAATTATTAACGCATCCTAAATGCATGCGGTACTAGAATATTGTTTTTGACATACATTTCCATTTTTACCAAATAAATTTATCGGTGAGGCCTATTGAAATTTTTAGAAACTATGTTTCTAGAGTTTTACCACTAGCAACGAGAAATGTAATGTGGTTTATGCACGATGGCGCTGAAACCACTTCACTTATGGCCTGCTCGATTCTCAGACTTAAATTCCTTGGATTTTTTTCCACTTACAGATATTTAAATTATTTACTCTTTATTTAAAAAACTTGTAACATTTTTTGCTGTTCTTTAAATAACAATTGTTTGGCCTGTGGGAATCTTAAAGTAGGATCTTCGCCTTTTAATTTCTTCAAACCTTTCTTTTTAAAGAGTTGAAAGCTGTCTTCAATCTTTTCTCCGGGCATTTGTCTGTATCCTCCTTTTGAAAAATTAACAATGCTATAGCTTCATCGACTGTCTTTAGCTGCGTATTCACTTATCGAATTGTTTACATTTTCACACAAAATATTTTATTCTTTTTCCGCCTTATTATTAAGCTTTTGAAGAATGTTCTGGATTTGGCTTTTGGTAACTTTTTATTTAGCCACTTCATTGGTTTTCAATGCAGCAGCTTCTTTTTCTAGTAGCATTTTATTTTCGATCTTTTTACTTATTGCTTCTCTTATTTTTCTGCTTTTCTTTTTTTTTTGCTTTTTCAAAATATGCTTGTCATTTTCAATCCGTTGCAGCTCCTCCAGTTTTTTCGCTTTTGAACTAATTTTGCTTCGATTGTTACTACGTTTCGTACCTTTGTTGCCGTGGCCTTGTCGTTTTGACTCTCGAATTTTTCAGCATAGTAGCATTGAATGAGATATAATTTCAGATTGGGGTTGACCACTCCAGTGGAAAATGAAGATTTGAGAAATGAGATAATTAAGAGGTATAATGCAACAATCCTGGTGCTTTTGAAAAAGTCCGACAGTTCTTGGGAAGATTATATAATTATATAACGTATGTATTTCTAGCTAATGGTAGTCATCAGCAAGTCAGGAGTATGGGTAGCTCACGATCTTAGCGAACGGAATAAAGAATATCGCATGTCGATGGCCAAAGTCTACTCTCAAGAGTAAAAATAGGGCCCTTTGTTATACAGGATTATAACAGACACTGGTTACCCATGACAACATCGTCAAGAAAAGACAGTGGTCTGATAAGGACCAACCATTCCTGCCAGATCCGAAGGCATCCATAGAAAATTCATCACGAGTTGTTGAAGTCAAGTTTAAAGATTACTACGAGTACAAACGTTCAGCAGCTGCAAAGAGTGACAGAGAAATTCCACGAAAAGCGTCTTGCAGTTCTCAATCGCAAAAACGTAATTCTTTTACATGACAATGCGCGACCACATACACTAAGGACGACTCAAGAAAAAATTCTTAAGCTTGGATGATCTATTTTGCCACACCAATCTTACTTCCCGGCAAACTACCATCTTCTCTGTTCCTTATAAAACACTTTGAATTGAAAAATCTTTAATTCTGAAGAGTCGAGCTGTCGAAAATTTCTTCTAGTTCAAACTAACTACATTTTACAAGGAAGGAATTGATAAGCTGTCAGGAAGATAGCAGACCACAAACAATAGTGGTGAATATGGTACATAAATGGAAATTATTGCTCGATCTGATATTTGTCAGTGGCAACGCTTTTAAAGAATTGCGGGGCCATATAATATATACCTATGAAACATACATTGTAATACGTAATTTTGTTCGTTACGTCCTTTTCAGTTATTCAGAGAAAGCAGCATTATGCAAATGTCTAAATAAATTTCAATTCATATTTTTACGAAGCTTCGTCAACTTTTATTTTAAATTCAGAATTAAATTATACCCCTCAAATATCGTATTTTCTATCTATTTCAAGATCGAATATGCTGCATCTGTGATTTTTTATGTTGATAATCTTCTTGACGTGGATAGACATTGTAAAAATTAAATACGTAAACATTTCAACGAAGCAATTTAAACTTCGAACAATTTCGTAGCTTTTCTGCGCCCTAAGTATATTATTAGCATATTTTATACACTCTCTGAATAGAAGTTAATGAAAAGTTAGAAAAGTTTTACAACCATATAACATTCGGCGGAAACTTTTTAATGTTCTGTAAACTCGAACAACTCCTAAACTCATTTGTGTCGTTAAACAGTTCAATTTACCCCAGTGAATGCTCTGATAAATAGTTACGTCGGCAATAAAAAAACATCTTCGGAGTTTTCAGGTGTTCATAAATGTTAAAATGCATCTCAGCAATAACATTAAAAGGCATGAATTTGCACTCCTTTTTACGACGTCGTCTTCGTCTCAGAGACAATATCTTTGATTCTACAAGAACGGAATTAATGGAAATTGTTTTTAGAATGTCTCCTTTTTTCTTTTAATTAAGGAAATAAAATCTGCAATTCAAAAATTAATCGAAAAGTAGCCGTCTAGCAAACGGCAGATAGAGGTTCCAGTCCTTCTCCGGTGCAGAAATTTTTAACCAATTTCTGGGATTTTAATCAACGATGGCGTAGCCAATTTTCATTAATTTCTCATCGTAAAGACCTTAATTATATACTTATACATAATTATTAACATCGAAAACTTGATTGCAACTTATTATAATAATATTAGATCTGTTTCGATAATGCGATTTATGACGTATTGAAAGACTCGAAGATGTACTGTCTGATGGCCTATTTGGTAAGACAGACGGCTAGCAAATGGTACAGACAGGTTCGAGTCCTTCTTCAACGCAGAAATCTTTAATTAATTTCAGAGATTTTAATCAACGATGGCGTAGAAGAAAATACTAATTTTCATTAATTTCTTATCGTAAAGAGCTTAATTATGAAGGGTGTTTCAAATTTCGCGGTTTTTTAAAGAATAAAAACACATTTGCATTCACTTTCAAAAACTTTTTATTAGTAATTGAAGTATCACTTATGACATTTATATGCGAAAAATAATATCTGCCAAATGGCCTCCTCTTGCGGTTCCACAGATGTCCATTCTTTTGTTAAAATTTTCTGTGACATTTTGACATAATTGAGGCTCTATCTCACCAATGACACGAATAATTTCATCTTTCAAAGCAGGAATTGATTGTGGATTGTTTTTATAAACCTGACTTATCACATAACCCCAAATAAAATAGTCTTGCGGTGTCAAATCACATGATCTAGGTGGCCAATTAACATCACCGTTTCTTGAGATTACACGTCTAGGAAATTTTTCTCTCAATAAATCAATTGATTCGTGTGCAAAGTGAGGTGTAGCGCCATCCTGTTGAAACCACGTATCCTCTAGATCAATATTCATTAATAAAGGCCACGGAAATTCGGTTATCATCCGACGATATCGATCACCATTGACAGTTACACCTTCACCAGCAGCATTTTCAAAGAAGTAAGGTCCAATTACACCACCTGACTATAATGCACACGAAACAGTAACTCGTTTAGGATGCATAGGTTTCTCATGAATAATTCGTGGATTTTCCTCACCCCCAGATACCGCAATTTTGTTTTTTAACATAGCCACCAAGTTCAAAATGTGCCTCATCAGAAAACATTATTTTTTGAGAAAAATCAGCTGGTCGTTCATTGATAAAATTGACAAATGAACGACGTTTTAAATGATCTGTTGGCTTCAGTTCCTGTATTATTTGAACCATATATGCCTTCAGAACTAAATTCTTATGTAAAATACGCCATGTTGTTGATCCACTAAGTCCAAGTTGTTGTGAAAGTCGTCTAATGGACATTTTAGGATCTTTAGCAACACTTTCACGAACCAAACCAATATTTTCTTGTGAACGACCACTACGACTGTATTTTTCACTTTTTTGATCTTCCACGGAACCGATCTCTTGAGATTTTGTAATAATTCGACCAATAGTGCTTTCAGATGGACGACTATGTAAACCATAAAGTTCACGGAATTTTCTAAAAACTCTTTTCACAGAACGCTGATTTTCATAAAGTAATTCAACAATTTGAATGCGTTGTTGTACCGTGTGCGAAGCCGTTTTTGTAAATGTCATACATCACACTTTTTAAATGCCCACATTTCCAGACAAATTCAGTGCGCCATCTGTATTTTATTTATTCTTAAAGAAAAAACGCGCAGTTTGAAACACTTTCGTTATTGTTATTAACTCTAAATAAAAGAAGATAAAATTCAGGTTTCCACTAAATTACTAGTTTCTTTGAACAATGAACGTAATGACTCAAGGTATAATTTGACTATGGTTTCAGAACCACACGTTTAAACGAATTAAAAGAGAAACTATAATAGTTGGGACCATGGCAAACTAATTACCTATTAACGAGCAAAATGAACAATTTAATGCTAACCGTACCACAAGCGCTTGATTAAGTTAGAATTTATAAATGAGTGAGGACCATATCTTACTGTTAAATACTGATTAGTGTACTTACAAGTCCCTTGATTGAAAAAGTCGAACTAATAGATAAATGAAGGTACTTGTTCGTTAATAAAGACTCGTTTCAGCTACTAATTCTACCGATTATGTGAATTAATGGTTTCATAAATACCTTCTATTAGTTTGCCTTGCTTTAAAACTTCATTGTGTCTTAGATAACTCTACAACGAGCCTGAACGCTCTTAAATGGTTACCTAACTGAATGGAATGGTAGCATATAAATTCAACTGTTGTTACCACAGTCTTTAGAATTGATTTACACTTACAATAAACTAATATATAAAATAAAATAGTAGTGCGAACGTTTTATCCCAGTATTACTCCAAGTAGTAGTCCAAGGACCTTGATCTGGTCAAATTACAAATTAGAAATTTGATCTTCCTAACAGATGAACGTGGGATCTTTACATACACGTTCATTTTGACATTTTCCATCCATAAGACAGTTAATAATTAATCAACATGTCGTAGGTATGTGGGGAAAAATTAGAACCTTAAAGTTAAAGTGGAAAAACAAAATGGACAAACAAAGGAATTAGGCCACTATGAAATACAAAGTTTAATTTACATATCTCTGGTTGTTTTCTGCGAGGGTTAATTAACTGTATCTAAGATCATCCTTTCGATAAAATAAGCCAACATAAATCCTACTTGAATATTTCGAACACCACATACAGTGAGTTTTTTTACCAACCAACGCGATTCCGGAAAGCTTGCAAAATACTCATTTACGAAGATGATAAGCTCATCGTTAGACGAAAATTTCTTTCCCTCTAGTACCGTTTTCAATTTTGGAAAAAGGTGGAAGTCGGAAGGGGCTAGATCCGGCGAATAAGGCGCATGCGGTACTAATTGGAAATGCAACTCGTGGATTTTGGACATCGCAACTGTGCCATTCATGGCCGTTTCGCACGAATCTCAACATTTAATTTTTGTAGAAGTTCTGCATAATGTTGTCCGTTTATTGCGACACCTTTCCGAAGGTAATCAATTAACAAAATGCCCTTTAAATCCCAAAAAATTGATGACATCACCTTGTTTGCTGATAAAGTGGTTTTCGCTTTCTTTGGAGGTGTAGAACCACGTTCTAACCATTGTTTCGATTATTGTTTAGTTTCGGGTGTACTATAGTGTATCCAAGTTTTATCGCAATTAACAAATCGCCTACAAAAATCACCCGGATTCCGCTTATAAAGGTCCAAACACTCATTGGAAATGCGCAAACGAGTGACCTTTTGATAAGTCGTAAGCAATCGCGGCACCCATCTAGCCGAAAACTTGGAAAGGCCCAATTCTTTCGTTAAAATGTGGTGTACGCGTTCTGGTGAAATGTTTACCATGTCTGCTATATCTCTCACTTTGAGTCGTCGATCTTGCGTAATAATATTATGAATTTTTATAATCATTTCCTTAGAAGTCGCGATTTTGTGTGCTCCAGAGTGCGCTTCATCAACACAGCTTGTTCTACCACGTATAAATTCATTCACCCATCTAATTATTGTGGGGATGATGGAGCAGATTCACCTAGTGTTTCCCGTAACTCATCTTTTATTTCTGTAGCTTTCATACCCTTAATTACGAAGTTGTTGCTTCTTTTTCAATCAGCTGTCAAAAATAAACTAATCAACCGATTTATCTAAATATCGGAATGTAAACATGTAAATAGGCAACCTAAATTACAGTGCATTTGTGTTACCAATTAGAGCTCCACCTATGTATCATTCTCACTACTTATCAAACTATCCTCGTATATACATGTCCTCCGTTCGCGAAATATAACATCATGTCCAAAGAGATGCACACATACGCACGTATCATTCGACACTTACCTTTTTATTAATCCTTTTATATTTTAATCTACAGTTTGTTACCTAACTTATTTAATTACAACATTCAAAATGTTTATATTTTTAGCTTAACCAAGTACCTAGATAATTGGTCAGAATAATAAATATATGTGTATATCATGTGCAAGAGATGAAAGTTTAACTTTCTAATCATAATTAGTAATTACACGAAATAAAATTGAATTAAATGGGAATATAATATTAAAGAGAACATTCCAAAAACTTATCTACGTGCAAATCCTTTGGTTTTATGATGGACATAACGTACTTGACTAAACAAAAAGTAATTTCTCGATTGAATATTCGAAATTCACAAACCGATAGCTTTTGATAATAAATTTTGTTTGGAACCATATTTAAATTAAATAAAATAAATTGAAAAATGATAAAGGAATTATTACATATGCGACACGTAACAAATTATTAACAAATAAGCTTTTCGAACTGCTAGTCCGCCTTTATATAAAATTCATTATACTAAATTTATCGCATTTAACATTTCATTCGGTAATGCTAAAAAGTTCTCTCACTACGTGCTTACATGTTACGAAACAGCCAACTTGCACGTTCAATAATGACATAGAAAACCTCCTAGTGTAATTAAACTGTGAGTGAATAAAAAACAGATACAAGTCAACTAATATTGAGCATATATTATAAATGGATAAAAATATTTTTGAAAATATTTGTAATGAAAATATATATAATATAATAAAATGCATTTATTCATAGCAGTTTATTATAACATTATATTTAAAGACACGCGTAAGGAAAATATCTTGGTTTTTCGCACATTTGGCAACACCCATCGCATAGCCAAGATCCCGAATTATGCCCCCCCCATCCTTGGCATTGTAAACACCTAAAAGAAAATAAATTGACGTAAACATATATCGTAATTAATTACAAAAAATTGTATAACGCGAATAAAGTATTAATTAAGCAAACAGAATAGTTGGCACCCCTTAAATAGAACAGAAACACCTAATAATTTTGCCTCCCTTCTCTGATGCTGCCTAAACGGTAATCGCGAAAAACATAATTGCAGATCTTAGGGAATTGCACATTCTAATTCGTATTGCTTTCATCAGTACTTATTTGCGTCGCTTACTTAGTCGAGTTAGATTTTATGTTTTCTGGACAGATAACTAGCATCTACTCTTAAATGGAATTTATGTTGATAATACTCCTTACTTTTGCGGACATACTAAGCTCGCATTACCAATTGCACATGCAATTGTAAAAAGAACGAAAAATACTATAACCACTCTATTCATTGTTACAATTAGCACTGAATTAGTTTTTGAACGCAGCACAATTACTTTTATACTCGTATCATGGACTGTGCCCTATATGTTATGCATATCGTACGTAATAAAACAAATTTTTATTATATTTCATTGCATTGTATTAATGTCTCATTAATAAAGAACAAAATAATTATTGAGATCGCCAAATAATATAAGCAAATGGCTAATTTAATATTAATTTAAGAAAACAATGGATTAATTAATTTTTGAAAATTAAAAAACTAGGAAGTTTTAGATAGCTTAATTAATTCTTCTATAACATATTTATATTGGTTTCTGAATTTCAATAATTCTGTTGCATATATATATATATATATACGAGGATGGTCCCATAAGTACCCGGCCTGACCTAGAGATGGCGGTAGTTGTTTGAAAAAAAACCACTGTATTAGAAAGTACACAATCTATAAAGCATATGTTTCATGTTTGAAGATGCCGCATTGTTTAGTATTGTATTTGTTTGGCAGCTGTCAATAGTGAACGTTTTCAGTGAATTTGTAAAAATGGGGAAAATTGGTCATTGTTACGTGATACGGTACTTTTATTTGACAAGCCTCAGCCCAACCGATATAAAAGCTGAATTGGATTCTACTCTGGGTAAGCCTGCTCCTTCGTTTACAACAGTGAAATATTGGGGAACAGAGTTTAAACGAGGCCGTATGAGCTGCCAAGACAAGCATCGCAGTGATCGACCAAATGAGATGACGCCTCCAGAAGTGGCGAAGAAAATCCACAAAGCGGTACTAAATGATCGTCGACTGAAAGTGCGTGAGCTAGCAGGCATAGTAGGCATTTCAAAAAGTGCGGTACATCGCATATTATCTGAAAATTTGGACATGAGGAAGCTGAATGCAAGATAGGTGCCGTGTTTCCTGACACTCGAGCGAAAACAGTATCGTGAAGATGTTTCAATTGAGTGTTTAGCAAAGTTTCAGAGCAACAATGCAGATTTTTTGTGCCGTTTCATAACTATGTATGAAACATGGGTCCATCACTTCACACCCGAGACAAAGGAACAGTCAAAATAATGGACTCAAAAGGGAGAACCGGCTCCAAAGAACGCGAAGACCGTTTCATGTGCAGGCGAGGTTATTGCATCGGTTTTTTTGGGATGCGCGTGAAATAATTTTCATTGTCTATCTTGAAGAAGGAAAAACTATCAACGGCGAATATTATGCAAACTTATTGAAACATTTGAGCAAAGAAATTAAGCAAAACGGCCGCATTTGGCTAAGAAGAAAGGGTTGATTCATCAAGACAATGCACCAGCTCACAAATCCGTTATTGCAATGGCCAAAATTAATAAATTAAAGTTCGAATTGCTACCTCATGCACTCTATTCGCCAGATTTAGCCACCTCGGCTTATTTTCTATTCCCGAACTTGAGAAAATGGTTCAAGATTTTCCAACGATGAAGAAGTGATGTCGGCAGTTAATGGCTATTTTGAAGAGCAAGACAGTTCTTATTATAAAAAGTGTATCAAACTTTTTGAACATCGCTGGGGAAAGAGTATAGAACTGGAAGGAGATTTTATTGAAAAATGAATATATTTTTCTCCAAAATTTTTGGATTTTCTTTGTTGAGTTGGGTACTTCTGGGACCACCCTCGTATATATTATTATGAATCGAAGGGGATGTTACTAACTTCGCCCACGTTTTGTTGTCAAATTAATTATAAGACATGTATAAAAACTTAGGCTCCGTGCATGAGCGACGAGCGAAAGTCTGGGCCGTCACCGACATATATCGGACCTTGGTATGTGACATATACGAAAGACGTACAATCAGTATCACAATACAGTATAAATAAATAGTAATAATCAATATATTTTATGTTATTATTGTTGTTAAACATTTACCTACTGGAGAAGCATTAACAATCTGTGTTTTCTCGATTAAATATCAGTGACATAGCCTAAGCCTTCAAACTCTTCTCGTTAACTGATGTTTCTCGCGTTGTTAAAAAAATGTTCTTTGAACTGAGTTAACTTGTCTCAGCAAGAAGTATTACTGCAAATGTCTGTTAATGTGGCAAAATCTAATTTTTTTCGTAATACACTACGATTAGCTTCTAATACACAAGCACTTATACGTCTCGTCATTTACTTTTTCAATTTAATCCACTAATGCTAATAAAGTATTTTGGAAGGCTTTTATGGTATTCGCTAGTACAATGTAATTCGTATGAACTAAATTGTAGTTGGCCTTCTTTGATGGCTGTTGATTATTTTGTGTTGAACTGTACCACCAAGGATTTTATTGTGTAAAAATTCATTGAAGTTTCTAGTATACATACAGTGATATTCAGAATAGAATTTTTTTACAATCTGTAGTCTCATCACAGCTTATTTACATTTTTTAAAATTTTTTCAAAAGATATTTAATGCCGATATGATATATATCCCAAAACTGATGAAACGATACCTTCTCTACTATTCTAAATGATAAATTACAATCCATCAACATACGAATTATATATAACACAAGTATTTTGTATGCCTGTTGTTTATTTACATTGTCCGCGTACAACAGCCTGTTAATATTCTGTTTTTGTATTCATAATTATGCTACAATGCAATATCAAATATTAATGGTTATCAATGCAATATAAACCCGTACGTAACTAAACTTACAACATTCAACGCCACGCCTAATATACGTCGATGATGAACTCGACTAGCCGGAGACATCCGTACCATCTCCTCTTAACGCTTATGCATTGTGACTAAATACCCCTCCCCCCCTCTTAACACTTATGATATTTTTTTCTCAGGATTTATGTATACGAGCACTTATTCTTTTCAAGTAACAAGAACAGTGTTGGCATTGTTCATGGCATTCAAGAATTTTCGAGACAAAGCGGAACTTCTGTGGAAATTATGAAAATTTCAGATATGGTGAACATAAATAAGTGTAACGTTATCAATTCTACTAGAAAATTACACCCGATCTCATACACATATGGAATACTGGAGTTAAATCGTTGTTATTTAGTTAAGGTTTGGGCGTACGTTTTGATAGCAAATTCACTTTTGTTAAGCCATATGTGAGCAACCTCCGGCCCGGGTCCGGCCCGCGAGACATTGTCGTATTATTTCATGTCTGATATCTATCGCTAAAAATTATGAACACTACTTTAAAATGCACTACCCGCGAACGTACATACATGCACATTAAAGTTTGGCCCACATGTCAAAGGTTGCCTATACCTGTGTTAAACTATTACGACGTCAGCTATTGAATTTCATTATTCGTCGTTCGAAATTTTTCACCAATATTACTACACTAGAAACGTTCTATTACTTTTACATCAAATCGAGATTGTATTATGTTAAGTCAATAAAATAAGTCTGGAGAAAATTCGACGTAAATTTTTAAAGTATTTGCATTTTAAAACTGAAGGCACATATCGTACAAGACCCTTACAACAACGATACATTAGTGTATATGCCTGAATAGTATTCACTTTTTACACAATCTAGTGCATAACAACATCGATTGTATTAATTTAGTTTCACAATAGTCTTTTCTTGTGATTTGCGCTTAGTTTTACTTCCCAGAGCGAAAACGAACATAGTGTACGTATCCCCCACTTTAGCCATGAGTTATAATACCAATGAGATTTCCGATATTCGCGATAGAAACTTTATGCCAGTAATTTTGATGGAGCCTGTGGTCGATTAACTTTATCACTGAAGGTCGATATATAACCCCTTTTCACGTTAATTTTCGTATTCTGTATACGTATTTCGACAACTAAGTTGTCATCATCAGCAGATAATTAAACAGTGTCGCACCTGGAAAACTACGGCTAAATACCAATACGAAAACAAGTTCCGCACACGATCTGTACCGTTAAAAGCCTAAACGCACACTGTGCACACCGTGCATAGTGTGCGTTTTGGCTTTCGACCTTCAGTGATTAAACTTTATGCAGCTTATTGAAGTAATTGAGATCTCTATGTTGCATTTTTCGTAAAATTTTTATATTTTTCTCTTTATTTTTATTTTCGTTATGAATTTTATTTATGTTATGAAGATATATTGAAATTATTACTAAGTGTTTATCTGATTATATTATATATTTGTCGTATTATTGGAACTAAAAATTCTAAGACGATAAATGAATACATAAATAAATAAATATTCATCACAGAATAATAAAAATTATTTTTAAATGAAATACATTTTAAATAAACATTTTGCAAAGTTTTATATTTATAATGAGATCGAATTTATATTTCACTGCTAATAAATATGTATGTTATAAATGTACAGTACATAGATACATACAAAGTGACCATTTAATTGCGCATACGTTAAATATAAATAAATATAAACTTAAATACAAAATGTAAACTTAAAACGTCGTAAATTTCGAAAAATTCATCTTGAAAAAAGAACTTAAGAATGGAAACAAATCGTTTAAAATATTTCTTTGAAGAAACTAAATTCGCCAAAGCAGTTGCCGAGCCACCGTAACCAAATTTTACTCGTCAAGTTAGACTTTTACTAGCCAAAATTGCAATAAATAGTCCAAATTTGGAACCACTCCTGTGCACTTGTTTTTCTGTTGCATGCATGTACAGGGTAGGGAAGAAAGCATCATCTGATTTAGCGGATCGGTATTGACAAAAATAAATTCACCCTGTCATGGTAATAATAATAATAATCTTTATTTGTCCTATAGCGAATTGCCATTTACAAAACAGTAATACATGTAACTTAATTTTAATTTTAATTTATGGTGCACAGTAAAAGGAAAAAAGAGAGAAAAAAAGAAAAAATAACACAAACTGAACTAACATCAATTAGCAATGTATATATAAACGTATATAAAAAAAACAAATATAATTCAAAAACAAGTGCCAAATTAAATAGAATACAGTTCAGAATATTAGAAAACATTCTGAAGTCTATCAAAACTCCTGCACATAACATGCACAGGTGATTTCAACAATACATTTGTTTTCGCCCTAGGTAATTTAAAAGTAGCACAATAGCGTGTATTAGACACGGGTACATTAAAGTTAATGCAGGTTAATATCATCGGACAATCAATTTCGTTAGCTAAAATTTGGTTTAATAAGCCATCGTAATTCGCTCCGTGCTCGGGATAAATGCCAGTCACTCCATAGGAGAGATATTTTAGGAACCTCTTCTGGATTCTCTCAACGGATAATTGCTGGCCCATGTAGTAAGGAGACCAAACCAGAGACGCATACTCCAACCCGCACCGCACCAAAGCATAATATAACATCTTAAGTACAAAGGGTACTAGGACAGTTTTGCAATACGATGCAACAGTGAATCGGAAGCTGCTTCTTGCTGCATGTTGAGACATATTCATACGTGCATAGAAGCTGCCGTGCCATGTCAATGGGCTAAGTTATTCATTGGCAGTGAGAGTGTAAAGTGCTTGCGATGGCATCGTGGTCACGAAATGAGATAAGGGCAGTTTTGCATTATAATTTCGTGTGTGGTTTAAGCATAGACCAGTGCTTCGAAGAAATGACTCTTGCACTAACTGATGTTTGTCCACATCGCACAACGATATTCAGGTGGTATAGAGAATTTCAAAAGGGAAATTTAACTGTGGAGGATGCTGAGAGGCCGGGAAGGCCACGAACGTCAGTTACGGAGGAAAACGTTACTACTGTAAGGAAAATGCTTGGCGAGAACAGGCGAGTGACCTACCAACAGATAGAGGGTACTTCAGGCCTAAATGCACCAGCAATTCGTTCGATTCTGCATGATCGTTTGCACGGGAAGAAACTTTGTTCCCTCTGGGTGCCGCATCGACTATCTGAAGAGCAGATGACAGGACGCGTGACTTGGTGCCAGTATTTGAACAACATCGTGACAGGTGACGAGACTTGGCTGTACCATTACGATGTGCCGACCAAAGCTCAAGGTCTTTGATGATGAGGACACACCCGTAGTTGTCGGAAAATCCCGATCTGTAAAGAAGAAAATGATAGCTGTATTTTTCAAATCGAGTGGAATTGTGGAACGCGTCGTTTTGGACACACAGAAGACAGCTAAGTGGTATACTGAACAGTGCCTGCCTAACGTCATTGGATCTATGAAGAACCCGTGGCCAAAATCAAGAACGGACATCTGGTTCCTCCATCACGATAATGCTCCGGCTCACCGCGCCAAAGTCTGCACCGAATATTTGACCACGACAGGATTGAAACTTCTCGAGCACTCTCTCTACAGTCTAGATCTCACTCCCTGCGACTCCACTGTTCCCGCATGTGAAAATGAAGTTAAAATGGAGACGGTTTTCCAGTGATGAAGACCGTCTGCGAGCTTGGGACAACGAGTGTGCTTGACTCCCTAGTGAAACTTGGCAGAACTGGTTTAAAGAATGATTTCGGAAGATAGAGAGGTGTATTGAGTGTAGGGGAAATTACTTTGCAAAAATTAAATAAACAAATCGGTATTGCAAAATTTTCCTAGTGCCCTTTGTACAACAGTATTACTAAAGTCTCTACACGATCTAATAAGAAAACCCAACGATTTTGAAGCTGATACACTGATAGACGAGACATGCTGACTGAAGGTTAGTTGGGAATCAAAAATCAAAATGTAATTAAAGCAGTGTCGTAGTCTGGCCTTTGCGTCAAAACACATTCAATTAAGAACTAAAATTACAATTACAGCACGATTTCAATAGAAAAGTATTGTATGAGTAGGGCGGGGAGAATGATGAGAATTGTAATTGAAAATTGGGTGACAAATATTAAAAGGTTGAGAAATACGCTAAACAATTTAAATGGCCGAATTCTGAAGAACTAATTTCATGAAAAAATGTGCTTTCCAATACTCGGCAATCTTTACAAAATAATCGATTTACACTTAAATTATTTCTTGCACGTTTTGATGAAATACCATGAATATAGTATCTAAATTTTCAATATTTTTTAACATTTATTGCACTCTCAATTTACAATAATTTAGAATACCAATTAGCAAGTGTACGGAATTTCGCTAAATATTAAAGGCAAATCGCCAAGAAATATTCAAATAGTAAAAGTTTTAGCGGGCATTAAGGAGACAATTTACCGAAATGGAAACGATAGCGGATGCAATATAATATGCAGTCTGCGCAAAATATCCAGATTATTAACGAAATTCAATATTCAGTTCCGGGAGCGTGAGAATTTTAATTTTGCTAACAAGTGAGTAAATACGTCCATCGACTTTGAACTGACTTTCGGAGCACGTAATTCTATTACCATTTAAGTTAACATTTCGACTAAAGTATGATAAAATATAAAACATTCAGTAAATTAATTGCTTGCATCCATGAATTTAAATGTCTAATTGGACCAATAAAACTCGGTGAGTTAGGGCCGAAATGGAAGAGGCGCATCTCACCGCCTCGTTCTTTGCCTTTCGCTGTAGGATGGGTGATGATGTTCCTTCACGAAAATGTATTATCTCGAGCCGAGGCCGTCGGTGAAATTTCCAGAATGTAGTAAACCGTTCGTGAATGTTAACCCGAAGACGTGGCGGCGTTCGCCGCCCGACTTTGCCGAACAATTTATGATAAAACCTTTTGTGTTATGAAACAGTGTTTTAATTAAAGTCAAGCAAGCAAGCCGAGGAAGCCGCATCCAGACTGATAACACTGCGAACTCCTAGACCGTACACTTTCTATTAACTTTGCTGAAATTCGTATTTTTACAATGTAAGCGTATAAATATTGACCTATTATATGTGAAAGAGAGTGAGATATCAGTAAAAAATACACGCGCTCTTGACAATATATAGAGACTGAAATTGTCTAAAATAATATTCTGAAATAGTTATCGCTCTGAACCTTATATTATACTTATTTGAAACACGGCACGAATTTCTTTTACTAAAAGTGAAACGCAATTTTCAAAGCATTCTAAAGACTGCAAAAATATAAATTATGACTAAACAAATTTATTTTTTTAGTAATAAAACAACTATATATATATATATATATATATATACATATATATACACTATCGCTCATAAGTATTTGGTCACTCGCATTAAACCCGCAAACTGTAACAAAAGTCGAAATTGAAATACTAATATCTTTTTATTATTTACATATATGAAAAATATATATTTTTACATCTAAAATAAATTGTTGTATAACATATTTATGTAAATTTAAGACTCGTCTATATGCCCTCCTTTATTTTTAAATACTGCAACACGCAATCGAAGCATCCTGTCGATTAATTTTCGTAATGTCTCTGGTTTTATTTTACCGCATACCTCTTGCAGGTTCTTTCACATTTTTATAGCAGATGTGGGGGCCGATTTTCTCACCTCT
Organism: Dermolepida albohirtum; assembly: GCA_031893035.1. Classification (NCBI taxonomy): domain Eukaryota; kingdom Metazoa; phylum Arthropoda; class Insecta; order Coleoptera; family Scarabaeidae; genus Dermolepida; species Dermolepida albohirtum. The sequence continues at coordinate 228,983 of JAVIWB010002134.1, read as the reverse complement.
CGGTCAAGTTCTTCCCACAGCAACTAGATGGGATTTAAATCGGGACTCTGAGAAGGCCAGACCATAACTTTGATGGTTCCCTCTTTCTCCAATTTCTGCAAATATTCCTGGCATAGTTTGGAAGTGTGTTTCGGCTCATTATCTTGTTGGAAGATAAAATTCTGATGTGAAATTTTAATTCGAGAGGGGATTGCATTTTTCTCTAATATGCGCTTATATTGCTCTTTTTTTAGTATACTTTCGATTTTTACGAGATCGCCCACATTTAATCTAGAAAAGCAACCTCATATCATGACTGAACCCCTACCGTCCTTAACATTAGGGGCTATGCATTCTTCCCGGGCACGCCCACGCACAGACCTCCTCACGAAAACACGTCTTCGTAAACCGAAAATCTCGAATTTAAATTCATCGGTCCACAATACTTTATTTCAGTCTTCTATCGTCCAATTTTGGTGATCGCGTGCCCACTTTAAACGATTTTGCTTGTTTTGCTTGCGTAGAAGCAGTTTCCGCATGGCAATTGGTCCATGAAGACCAGCTTCTTTTAATCGCCGTCTAACTGTGGAAACACTTATGGGTTTTCGACGAACAGCATTCATTTCTGCTGTGATTTCTGAGGCTGTTTTTCGTCTATTTCTCTTGCTTGTTACCACTATTGCAAGATTTTCTGCTGAGGTTGTTGCCCTTGGTCTGCCTTTTCGAGTTCTGCTCAGCACACTTCCATATTCGCAGTGTTTTTTGATGATATAACCCACGATGGACTGATTTAATTTAAAGTGATGTGGCAATTTCGCGGTTGCTTTTGCCAGTTTTATGGTACGCGATTGTAAACGATCGTGTTTCTACACTGAATTCTTTCTGTTTAGGCATTTCTAACCGATCGAACTTCTTCAAAACACACGATGTTATCACTATGAGCACCTGAAAAAAACTAACTGCAATTTTACCAAAATACCCAAGTATAAAGACTTAATAGTTTACAATAACACCCCACCTTAAAATAAAATCATAACAATCGAAAATTTCCAAGAATTGCGAGATCTAATCCCTTAAGTTCAATTATTCTACGTGCAGTTTTATTAGGGTATTATCATTCATTGTGAATAATAGGGTAACCGCATAATTATTTTTGAATAAGCTTTTATAGATTTTTATGTTTACTATGAAACTATTTCTTACTGCAGAAATAAATTTTATAATTACAACTTTTCTATAAAAACTGTGATGAAACAAGGGTGACCAAATACTTATGAGCCATATATATATATATATATATATATATATATATATATATATATATATATATTGCAACGTCCTGCGCTTAATAGGACAAAAAAGGTAAACGCCAGTATCCTAACTATCAAGCGATCCTCGCGTTTTACTTGCAAGGTGCTCACTATCTTGAAATAAATATGGAGAGTAGGAGGGCTTCTCTGTTAATACGACGTAATAGGACGCCACAATATTGTAACCCTGAAAGCCCTTCTGCCAATATTGTAGCAATTGATCAACAAAATAATCATTTTACTTATTAATTAATATTCCAAACGACAAGGGTCCCTGGTGCAAAAAAGAAAGCTGTATAGATATTTATTGAGTGATGAAGGCTTTGATTGATAAAGCGTAGACTTTGGTAATTATTCCAACTAAGTATCTAAAATAAATTATTAGAACCGAGTTAATCGTAAGTTAATAATTTCTTTTCCCCTTCTAATTATACAATGATACATGTGCCTGTATTTCGACACTTTTCAAGTAACAACAATATAATAGAGTACACATACAAAATAATTGCAATAATTTTTACAACATGACAAAGTTCAGGCACAAAAGTTAAGTACAGATATTAATTCTACTGTCTACTGAATTAATTACTACATAAATTTCTTCTTGCATTATCTTAGTGGAGGGTGATTCATCGTTCAGGGTTCGGAGTTCAATGACATGCGGCGAACAAATGGTTGTATACCAATCGGCAGTAACAGTTCTTTGATCCAGTAGAGGAATTGTTGCTACCTGCTTTCGAGACAAATGTCGGAAGCATCTCCTTGCAGACACTTCGCGAACGGATGTCTTTTCGATTCTTCGGTCAACAGATGCGGTACTGAAAGGAAACTAATTTTGTACACACAATTCTTTATGCAAAATTTCTTTAATTAATGTCTTTGAAATCGCCAATAATGCTTCAATATGGCGATATGCCACATGTAGATCTTCATTGATCTTGCGCACAGCATCGGCGTTTTCCTGAGTGACTACCGTTTTTGGTGAACCTGCTCTCGGATAGTCGCTAAAACTAATCCGGACACGTTTGAATTCTCCATACCATCGAGACTATTGACCGATGTGGTGCTTCAATGCCGAAAACAGAAACCAACTCGGCGAGGCATTCTTGTCGAGATAATTATCTTCGAAAACCATAAAAAATTATTCCGCGAAAATGTTCTGGGTTTAATTCGATTTTTCAACTAACTTGTCAACTTTGACAGTTCGTTGTAGCTACAACACTACACGTATCGCACTGAAACTTTGTATTTAGGTTAACTAAAGATGGAGGTTAATTGTTAGTACTGACATTTGATTAGTGGGGCCCCCACTATGCAAAACTTAAAAGACGTCCTATGTACATATATATAAAGATTCTTTCACAGCTGTCGCTGTTTCTCTCAACCTAGAATTCCATTCACTTCGATTTTTCCAGTCTCCATCCTGCAACCATTGATTTTCTATAGCCTCTTCCTTCTTCCCGTTAGACTCTGCACCGAAATTCTCTTAATCCAATTTCTGTCATCGCTTCTTCTCACACAATACCATTTCTACCTTTTCGCTTATATAGTGCGTACTGCGTCGTTTCTCATTCTCGTTCTTATTTCCTCGTTCCTAATTCTATCTGTCCGTTTCATGCTAGAACCCTACAAGATCTTCTCCATCATTCTTGTTAACTGTCCATATCTCTGTCCCCTATGTCATGATACCTTTAATCTATATTTTCTATATTTTAACTTTTTTTTCGTAATATGCTTGTCCCACAGTAATGAGTTTAATTGTCTGATGGTGGTTCTTCTACGTCCCAGTCGCGATTTCATTTCTTTCTCGAACGTAACTTCTCTTGTTATTATGTTGCCCAGGCATTTAAATTGTGTATCTCCTTTAATTGTTACATTTACTTCTATTTCTAGACTTCCTGTTTCTTATGTCTTAGTTTTTAGATATTCTGTTTTATTAAGATTTATATCTAACCCGGCTTTGTCTTATTCCTCTTTCAGTTTCCTCACCATGCAGGTGAGATCTTCGTCCTGTGCAATGCCAACTTGGTGGTCTGCGAAACTCAAATTGTATATATAGTTTCACTGTTAATGGAACTCTCATACCTTGACATGTGCTCTTCCAATTTTTTAAGGTCTATTCCAGGTAGATTTTGAACGGTTTTGGAGAAGTTAAACGTTCATGTAGTAGTCCTTCTCCTTATCACGTATTGTGTGAATATATTGCGGGAAATGCGATTCGATCAATAATGCACGCTATTGAGTTGGGCTGGGGTTTTTCAGGTTTTGGACCCCATTTTGAAATTAAATGTATCCTTTTATTTATAGTAATTATCGTTGAATTTTAGATGCTCTTTTCGCGATATTATATTTGGTGCGCAATTAAGTTCTCGCTGTTTTTTTGATGAAAATGCAACTTTATTGTGAAAAAATGTTTACAAGTGAATCATTCAAAATATTGCCCATCCCTAGCGACAAATTTTTCCCATCTTTCTGGCAGAACTAGAATACCATTACGGTAGAAGTGTGCGTCTTTTGAGGCTATCCACGAATCAAGCCAGGTCGAGATGTCTTCATATTAGCGGAACTGCTGATTAGTCAGACCATGTGCCATCGAACGGAACAAGTAATAATCGGACGGCGCAATATCTGGGGAATATGGCGGGTGGGGTAGGACCTCCCATTTGAGCGTTTCTAAGGGGTTTGGCAATGTGAGGCCGAGCGTTATCATACTGTAGAATCACTTTTTCGTGCCTCTGCTCGTATCGTAGCCGCTTTTCGCGCAATGCTCGGCTCAATCGCATCAATTGATAACGTTCCCCAGTGATGGTTTCATTCGGTTTCAACAGCTTATAATAAATAACACTGCCCTGGTCCCACCAAATACACAGCAAAACCTTCGCAGCGTGAATATTCGGCCGAACCGACGACGTAGAAGCATGACCGGGCAGTCCCCATTATTTTGTTCTCTTTGGGTTGCTGTAATGAATCCGTTTTTCATCACCCGTAACGATGCGATGACGAAAACCTTTCCTTTTTTGCCGCTGGAGCAGTTGTTCACAGGCGAAAAACGACGCTCAACGTCTATTAGCTTCAAATCATTGCGTTTGACACGGATCCTCATCGAGCAATGCCTCCAACTCAGCGTCTTCGAAGGTTTTTGGTCTGCCTTCACGCGAACGGTCGTCAACATCGAAATCACCGTCTTTGAAGCGACGGAACCAATCACGGTACGCTGTTTCACTTAGAGCAGCATCTTCGTAAACTTTTTGGAGTTCTCGATGCGCTTCAACCACCGTTTTCTTCGAATGAAAGAAGAAAAGCAACACTTCCCGCAAATGACGATTATTTAGCACAAAATCAGATATTTTCACTCAACCAAAAGTATATGACGCAAAAACAAAATCACTAATGTGTCAACGCGGATTGTTTGCTATATGTCTAAGCTTGGTTCATGACGTTTTGGTTATGTCACAATCGACCAGCACTTACTACTGAAACCATGTCTTGAAAAACAGCGAGAACTTAGTTGCGCACCTAATAGAATATTGATAATATTACTAATCAGCAAAGAATCTTTTACATTTGTTTCTTATTACAGCTTTGCTTTGCTAATTTTATAATACAACTGTTCGATGACTTTATTATTATTGTTATTATTACTATTATTGTATTAATATAGTTCCTTGCTTCGTGTAAACCAAGTCGATACTCACTTCCAGAATAATTTAAATTATCCATTAGCGACGTCTTTTAGAAATAACTTGGATATTGACTTAATGGAAGTACATTAGTTACTCTACGGGAAAACTTACTGCGGTTAACGTATTTTCCATCTGATCAATTCACTTCTCGCCGTCGGAATTCTTAAATAAATGTGTTTAAAACCGACGGATTCCGGCTGTTCAATTCCTGAATTCCCTACGTCGACCAATACGTACCATATTAAACATTCCATTCGAACTACTAGGTTAGGTATTGGAAAAATTCAATAATTTGCAAAGTCAACTTCAATCGTTGACAATTTTTTAGCTCTCAATTACAGTTGTATAAAATTTTGTACAAAAAAACCAAATAAATTGTTGTATACAATATACAATTAAACAGTGCACTTAAATTATAATTAAAATTAACCAATCAAAACAATGAAAATTAAAAAATTAACGAACTAATAATTAGCTGCCTCACCAAACTCCAAAACATCCCCAATATTATCGGAAAGTGTGTAATATACATAAAAATTTCTATTTTTTTGTACGAGGGTGGTCTGAAATGTTTACGACCTAACAAAGATACAAGGCATTTTTTCTTCAAATTTATATTTATTTTTCTACATAGTCTCCTTGCAACACTACACACTTCTCCCAGCGATGCTCCCATCCCTTCAACCCGTCCAAATAGTACTCGGCGCTTTTCTTTGCAAAATAATTGTTCACGAAGATGATTGCTTACTCATTTGACGAAAATCTCTGCCCTTCGAGTGCAATTTTTAGATGAGGGAACAAAAAGATGTCGCTTGAGGCTAGATCTGGTGAGTAAGCTGAATTGTCAAGAAGTTCAAACCGTAATTCGTGGATTTTCGCCATGGTGTGAGACGGCGCGTTGTCTTGATGAAACAAGATTTCCTTTTTCTGCAAATGTGGCCGTTTTTCCACAATTTCTACCTTCAACTTGTCAAGTAATGATGCGTAGTATGCTCCTGTAATAGTTTTTCCTGTTTGAAGATAATCGATTAGGATAATTCCATGACTATCCCAGCCTAAAAAACAGTTTTTGCTTTTTTTGGAGTCGGTTCCCCCATTGCAGGCCACTGTTTTGACTGTATTTTTGTTGCGGGCGTATAATGGTAAATCCAAGTTCCATCTACAGTAATTAATCGGCGCCAAAACTTGGATTTATTGCGCCTAAACTGCGCCAACAGAGCGTTGGAAATCTTCATTCGAACACGTTTTTCGTCTAACATTAGCAAACGCGGCACCCAACGCGCTGACCGCTTCTCGTGCCTAAATTTTGATTGAATATGTGACAAACGCGTTCTTTGGACATATTCATAGACCCTGCTGTCTCTCTCACTTTAATTCGACGGTCGTCTAGCACCAATCGGTGAACTTTAGCGATGTTATCGTCAGTAGTTGCAGTTTTTAGACGTCCCAAACGTCCAGCGTCTCCCAAGCTCTTACGGCCACGTTTATATTCAGCTGCCTAAAATTTCACTGTCGTAAATGATGGTGCAGACTCCCCCAACTTATCTTTGATATGTGTAGGTGTATTGCCTTTCAAAAACAAATATTTAATGACAGCTCGATACTCGATTTTTTCCATTTTCACAAAAACACTCACATCGACTCACTCAAACCACTATCAAATAACAACTGCTGGGTCTAAAATGGCTGAAACTTTGGTGAGTACCTGACAATAGATACACAACTACATTCCCTAGCTTTTATTGATGAGTGCTGCCATTTTCACGTGGAGATCGGAAACTTTTCAGACCACCCTCGTATATATGACACACTTTCAGACAATATTGAGGATGTTTTGGAGTTTGGTGAGGCAGGTAATTATTAATTTGTTAATTTCTTAATTTTAATTGTTTTGATTTGTTAATTTTAATTATAATTTAAGTATAATAATTAATCGTAGATTGTATATTTAGTAAGGTTTATTTATAGATACGATATTGAATAAATTCTGAAGAAGGCAGTATGTATATTACAGTAACGTAATTGAATAATTTCTCAATTAACACTGCCGCATAAAGAACCCAAAAAAAACATATTATTAATTATAAACGGCAAAAGGGAAAAGGGAACGTACTACTGAATATATATATATATATATGTATATATATATATATATATATATATATATATATATATACAATATGACTACCAAAAATGTAATAAAAATGCAAGGAATAACATCCAATGACATTCAGAAAACCGTTTTGTTTTGAATATACAAGGTGACGAAGGTGTGGATATTTTAAAAGTTTTTAACATACTCTAAGTAAGGCTTACCGACTACAAGAAATATCCAGAAATTAAATGTTATGTTTTTAACAACATTTCGATTAGAAAAAAACAAATATTCCTTGCAGTCAAACAAGGTCAATGCAAATATCGAAAACACTAATGGTTTAAATATAGTTTTCATACATTGTTAATTAAGACTGGTTGGTGGAAATCATTTTCGGCAGTTTTTGTAGATTAAGAATCTTTGCATTTAATAGTAAGTAATAAAGTATTGTTTCCTTTTCGAAAACATCGATCACCCTGTATTTTCAAAACCAAGCGTGTTTTCGAAAAAAATTTTAAAATATCCCATAGAATAACGCTTTGAATTTTCATCGCATCTTTAGTAAATACCCTATAGAACAACAAATAAGAAAACACAATTATAAAGAATAATATTATCCTGTTGAATAAAAAACCGACGCATATAATGCTAACAGTATCAAGTAAAATAACAAAGAAAGATAAAAGAAAAATGCAATGCTTCGATAACACAAGAAAACTAATAGAAATAAGAATAACTCCTTAATTTGATTTTCATCCATTTCGCCTCTTGTTCTTTTAATTATAATTTTTATTATAAGTTTATATATGTGGGACAACTACATCACTGGTCTATAATTTTCCAACTGAGTTTTGCCTTCTTTTGTGCAGAGTATAATTATTACTCCCTCATTCCAGTTCAAAGGGATCTCACTCTGGTGAAACAGTTATTTAATATAAACGTAATTTCCTTCACTAGACTGTTCCCACCATACTTTGTCATTTCCATCAAAAGTTCATTTTTACCCAACACTCTATAGCAACTTTCCTCTCAGAGGTTCGTAGATAGTGTGTAGATAAAGACGCTAGCAGTCCCGAGGAACCCAGACTAAGCCCAAACTAAAGTATAAGATAACGAACCAAATGCTATATATGCAGTAATAAACATTCTCTTGGAAGCGCAAAAGGCAATCTCCTTGTGTTTAGCTTTACCTGAACGAACAGGACTACGAGGGTGGCCCTTTCGGGAACTGGCAACACTGTTAGTGTTGCCTGGTTCTGATGATTGCATCGTGAAGTTTGTCATTTTTGACAATATAATACCTTGACAGTTTTATTATCCAGTCGCTATTTCTATTGTTGACAGTAGCTTGGAAATTTTATGTCAGCGAAAAAATGGAATTAACTCGCGAACATTTTCGCGCAGTTATTTTCTATAACTTTCGCCGTGGATTATCTCAACACGAATGCATCGACTAGCTGAATTCTTTACATAGTGATTAAGCGACATCGAAAACTGCAGTACATCGTTGGTATAGTGAATTTAAACTTGGACGACGTTCTTTGGGCGATGAATTTCGTGAAGGTCGTCCCACAAATGTTGTTGTGTCGAAAAACGTAGAAAAATGTAGACCGTCATGTAACATACCGTAAGATCGAGGCGTCTTTAGGTATTAGTAACACCAGCGTGCATAAGATTCTGCATGAACATTTAGCCGTTAAGAAATTATGTTCACGTTGGGTACCACATAATTTGACAACCGCTCAAAAAAGGACTCGCATCGATTGGTGCCAAGAAATGCACAAAAAATACAATGCCGGTGCTTCAAAGAACATTTATAAAGTCGTCGCATGTGATGAATCTCGAATCTATACGTATGAACCCGATAGTAAACAGCAGTCGACTGTGTGGGTATTCCAAGATGAGCCAAACCAACAAAAGTTGTTCAAACTCGAAACACATCAAAACAAATGGTCGTCTGTTTTTTCGGGAAAACTGTTCATGTTGCAACCGTGCCTTTAGAGAGTTGTAGAATGGTTAATTCCAAATGGTACACAACTATTTGTTTGCCAAAAGTTTTTGAAAAAATAAGGTAAACAAAACGAAAACGACAGATCATTTTCCATCATGACAATGCGAGCTCTCACAATTGAATATTTGACCGAACAAAACGTTAAATTGATAAGCCATCCACCGCACAGCCCTGATCTAGCACCCTGTGATTTTTTTGTGTTCTCACATGTGAAGAATAAACTTCGTAATCAACGATTTTCTTCGCCGGAAGAGGCAGTTGAGGCATTCAAAACTCATATTTTGGGGATACCGTCTTCACAGTGGCAGCAATGCTTTTCGGATTGGTTTAAACGAATGCAAAAGTACATTGAGTAAGTAAAATATTTTGAAAAGAAATAAAACTATTTTTTATAATAATTTTTTTTTGTTTGCTGTTCCCGAAATATAAACGGCTACCCTCGTATGTATATTATTTCGCTTGCTATTCGTGGAAACAGTATGGAAAGATACATAGCTAAACCCAAAGAGAAGACATAAGAAATTTTAAAACTACAAGACAAGAATCCTTGGTAGTCAAAATAAACCAGGAAGACGAGAATGAACCAAGGTCATCCAGGCAGATGTAGTTACTTAAAAATGTGAGAGTGAATTCCGTACCGTCAAGAAAATTGATACGATGTCCGAAGAAGAAATCCATTCGGCTAGGTATTCTGAAATTTCTAAAGTGGAAAAGGTGTTGAGCCAAAGCCAAAACTACAAAAAGTTGTAATCAAGGCCTACTTCGACAAGCATGTGCAAGGAAACCAAAGAGCTCCGAAGAGAAATGGGAACTATAGTAGATATGAAAAAGTCCCAGTGAAATAGTCTTTATGGCTACCTCGAGTAATCTTAAATCTTAATCAACTTTATTGTGACAAAATCACAGCACACATGTAAGTTGACAATAACATCCTTTTACTATCTTCTTCTGGGCTTCCGGACTGGAACCAGGACACTAGTATAACTGCCGACGTTTCGTACCAACTCATATGGGACATCTTTAGGGCTCAAGTTTTGCTATTGTCTGTCGCACTGAATTATGTCCCATATGAGTGGGTACGAAACGTCGGCAGTTATACTAGTGACGCGGTTCCAGCCCAGAAGCCCAGAAGAAGATAGTATAGACCACAACCGCGGAAGTCTAAGTACCAGATTACATCCTTTTGTTTGACATTCGCAGATTTTAACAACCATAGCCAACTTAATTGTCACGCCTTATTTCTTCTTTCAACGTTATTTCCATTATTCTGGTAATTATTTATACTTTTATTTTACATTTCAATTTAAATATATTTAATTCAAAACAATATTTGTAGAAGTTGCTATTTTGGCGATAATATATTAATATGTTAAATATAGAATAATTTATAATAGCCCTCGAACACCAGAAACACATTTGTCATCATTCTGATATATACTTTTTATATTGTGGGTGTGATAAAAGGAAACTTTTGACAAGTTAACAGATGTTATTCATACCGGATCCTCAGAAAAACCCGAAGCTTGTTGCATTCATAACGTAAGCTTGTAGCTTGGTCTAAAACAGCTTTATGTGTCGCCATTATAGGAAGTGTTGCATTTGTCTTTATACTCGCACACACACACATACGAATACATACGCGCCAGCTATTGTGCCGTAACTTCAGACATCGCATGTGGTCTCGCTTTCATAATTCCAAAGTCACTGGAGCGTTTCTACGGCTTGAAAGTTTGAAAAACGGAAAGGCCTCATAAAAACATTGATTTATCATTAGCCGGCGTTCTGAAAATACCAAGTTAACGAGGTACTCATTCAATATTTGTGCTTGTTTCGGATAACAAACTTGAAATATAAATAACGACCCTTAACTGAGTCAATTAGTTCCAAATTTAGAAATTATTACTGTTTGTTTGACAATTTCAGAGGTCGATTTTGATTAACGCACATGTTTACTTATTTTTAAATCATGAAAATTCATTCCTATGTAATTGTGGACTTTCGAATTTTTTACATTTCATTTGAAATATGTATTGCTTATTTGTGAAAATTCCTGTAATAAAATTTCTGCAAAATTGAACATTTCTATATTTTGCATACACTAAAGTTGCACCATTTTATTTTGTCCTAACAATATCACAATAGAGCGTCCCAAGAACTTGAAATACAACAACGTATTGAGATATTTAAATATACTGAAATCAAAAAATAATATTCATCAACTTCTTGTTTAATTTATTATCATTTTTATAAAATATACCATATTTTTAACTCCTATAGCTATTTCCAATCCATACAGATAGTGCCCAACAACTATCAGCCAAATCCTTGGAGGTACACTGCATCAAGGTGTACAGAACGTATTCAGAAGCAGTTTCTAAACTGTGAAAATATTCTAGAATTGCAGAATGCGATACATCGAAAATTTCTTCGAAGGCTGCTGAAATTGATAAGGGATTTCGCCCCGATTTTCATCATACGTCGTTCCTTGATCCTATTAAATAAAGAGTGATATCGGTTTAGTTAAAAATTACCGGCCAATTGCTATAATTAACATACTTAGCAAAGTTTTTGGAAAATGTCTTTACCGTTGTATTTATTCGAAACTTAAACCTCGCAATCTGTTGATCATCAAATATTAATAACACCCTGTTTGCTAACATGTTTCAAAGATTCACACTTCTTCAGGTAAACTTGTGTTATTAACGAACGATTTCTTTGTAGGGTTTATCGTATCTTTTCGATGCAGAAAATTAGTGAAAAGGATTTCCTCCCTCTCTCGTATAACACACGAATGTATTGAACGAAAAAGCGAGAACGCATCTATCTCGCTGGTCGGTAACAAAGTTCCCAGAGCGTGTATAGACAGACACAAAGGAATCGTTCAAATATTAATAACACCCTATTTACTACATATGTTTCAGAGATTCACTTTTCATCAGGTAAACTTGTGTTATTAACGAACGATTCCTTTGTAGGGTTTATCGTATCTTTTCGATACAAAAAAATAATGAATGTTTTTTCAGTCTGATTGCTCTTACTCCTACCTTTGCGTACAATTGGATGTAATTAGACTTGAGTACTCATGTCGGCGTTATGTATATCAAATCGATCAAGGCTTTTATTCGTATAAATCATCGAATACTACTCAATAAATTGGAATCTATAGAATTTGCTTCATCGTTAATATTACTTATTTTTTCTTATTTATCCGGCAGGAAGCGTTACTTTTCTTACTTGGATTATCATTCGAATCACTTTATTGCTATCTGGAACGTCCCTCAGGGTACGAATTTGAGGTCTTCGCTTTTTCAGCTTTTCGTGAATGATCATTGCAATAAGGTTCAGCGTCGTAGATTATTACTTGCTTATGACCTTAAGCTTTTCCACTAGGTAATCCAGATTAGTGATTGTGAATTCTTATAAGATTGGATAAATATTGTACGTATTTGTGTGGTAAAAACTGGATAAGACTATTTGCAAATGTGAAGTACTTACCTTCTCTGAGAAATTGAGTATCTTACTGTCTAAACGGCTCCCTCGTACTGCTACGTGAAAATATGGTGGATCTTGGCTTTACCTTTATTTCTAAATTCTCTTTTTCTACTTATATTGAAAACATTACTATCATAGTTTTAGTCTTATCTACGTGCTAAACTTGAATATATTTCCTTGGTTTAGTCTTCTGTACATGTACACCAAATACTTTCCTTTGAGCAAGATCAGAGAAAATTCCTAAAATGTTCCTCTTTCATGTACACCGGCTAGTATCTTGCTCGAGGCTTCAATCATCAGAGACCGTCGAATATGTGTAGTGTAGATTCTTTGCTACTACGTCGAAATCAGGCCTCTGCAAGGTTTTTATTTAATTTACTTAATAATTGAATTGACGTTCCTAAATTATTAGAAAAATTAACTTCATTCCAAGGCTAAAAGTTAGCAATTTATTTTACTGTCCTCGGGCAAGGAGTGATATTATGCGTAACTCACCTTCACACCTCTGTACACATCTTATAATACATTATCCAACAGCAACATAAATATTCACTTTTCACCGTTATCGTTGTTGCTCTCAAAATGCACTGGAGCACATGGCGTGTAACATTTTTTGTGTAATTATGTATAAAGATATAAATTGATCTCATAATAATATACACGTATAACATACATCTGTTCTGTAATATTCTTTGCCCTATAATTTGATTGTAAATCTGTTGGGCGAATAAATATTATTATTATTATACTAATCTTGAAAGTAAATATGACCAAAACGAGAATCATCATTCAAACTGAATTCGGTTGTTTTAAACTTCGCCAATTCTTTTTGAATGTCCACCGTAAATGACTACTGTAAGTATTAAAAGAATTAAGTTTTCAAAATACGTATCTACGAAATAGCTTGGAAAATCAAAGCAATTCTTGCTTGGAAAATAAAGACACTATACATTGCCAAAATTGTAAACCTCTTGTAAACTTTCAAGATGCCATCTTTAATGTACTGAAACTAAAGTGTATACGAGGGTAGTTTGACAAGTAGTGAGAATGGAAAAGAAAAACGAATTTTTTAAATACAAAATAATTTTTATTTTTCAATATATTCTCCTAAAAGAGCAATACATTTATTCCAACGGTGCTCCAATGCCCTTATGCCATCTCTAAATTGCGATTCCGGAAGACTTGCAAAATACTCTTTTACGAAGATGATAAGCTCGTCGTTAGATGAAAATTCTTTTCCACCTGGTGCCGCTTTTAATTTTGGAAGAAGGTGGAAGTCGGATGGGACTAGATCCGGCGAATAAGGCGCATGCGGTACTAATTGGAAATGCAACTCGTAGATTTTGGACATCGCAACTGTGCTGGTATGCGAGGGAGCGTTGTCTTGGTGAAACAGAATCTTTTTCTTTGCCATTCCTGGCCGTTTAGCACGAATCTCAACATTTAATTTTTGTAGAAGTTCTGCATAATACTGTCCGTTTATTGTGGCACCTTTCTGAAGGTAATCAATGAGCAAAATGCCCTTTGAATCCCAAAAAATTGATGACATCACCTTGTTTGCCGATAAAGTAGTTTTCGCTCTCTTTAGAGGTGCAGAACCACGATCTAACCATTGTTTCGACTGTTGTTTAGTTTCGGGTGTACTGTAGTGTATCCAAGTTTCATCGCAAGTAACAAATCGCTCACAAAAATCAACCGAATTCCTCTTATAAAGGTGCAAACACTCACTGGAAATGCGCAAACGAGTGAACTTTTGATCAGTCTTAAGCAATCGCAGCATCCGTCTTTCCGAAAGCTTGAAAAGGCCCAATTCTTTCGTTAAAATGTGGTGTACGCATTCTGTTGAAATGTTTACCATGTCTGCTATCTCTCTCACTTCGAATCGTCGATCTTGCGTAATAATATTATGGATTTTTATAGTCATTTCCTTAGAAGTCACGATTTTGGCTGCTCCAGAGCGCGCTTCATCAATCCAGCTTGTTCTACCACGTTTAAATTCATTTACTCATCTACTTATTGTGGCGGATGATTGAGCAGATTCACCTAATGTTTCCCGTAGCTCATCTTTTATTTCGGTAGCTTTCATACCCTCAATTACGAAGTATTTAATCACCGCACGATACTCTGCTTTTTCCATTTTACCAAAACGACATGTTGCTTCTTTTTCAATCAGCTGTCGAAAATAAACTAATCAACCGATTTATCTAAATATCGAAATGTAAACATATAAATAGACAGCCTAAATTACAGTATATTTGTTTTACCAATTAGAGCGCCATCTATGTATCATTCTCACTACTTGTCAAACTATCCTCGTATGTATTTGTTATATATATATATATATATATATATATATATTAATTAGATAAATATTACTAAAGATCTATATACTAGTATTGCTAATTTTTGAGAAATTGATTACTAGCTATCATTATAGTAATATTAATGATTACATAGCAACCAGTGGATCCATACCACTAAAGATGTATGTATGTACCAGTTATTACTCATTTAAATCATTGGTTATACGCTATATACCAGGATTATTCAATTAATCTTTAATTACATACTAGTAGCTAGTAATTATATTGAGGACTGATCATTTCGTCCTTGATCATTGGCTAATAATTAAATTAATATTTCTAAGACCTTATATACTAGGACTGCTTATTTAGGCATTGATTTCATGCTAATAAATGAGCCGACAGTTTAAAATTAATTTTGAGATTTCTCCCATGCTAAGGTCACAGATCCATAATTAAATATTAACAAAGATCATTTTAATTCTGCAAATATTTTATCATTAGATGTCGAACGGTCGTTTTCTGTATAATAATAACATTTATTCTTCTTGGCGAGCACGATTACATGAAGAAACTTTTGAAATACACCTGATGCTGCAAATATTCAACTGATCTTATCCACTTTGTGCATGTGCATACTGAAAACGTTGCGTAAAAGGTTAAGTGCTCCTGAACGAACGCTAATAGTGCCAAGTCTATAAACAATAATATCCTAAATTATTTTTATTGACGAGCGTCTTTCTAATTTATGTTTATTATATAGAAACGGAAAGACACCACGGATGGACATTATTTTAAAGAAATTGTAACGAACCTATCGTTTAACTGTTGGTCTGCTTAAATTGATGAGTGGAAGAAGGGATGTTGATTTGCGAGTGAAATGCGTCGCGTCATCACATATCAATATACATTAGGTTGAATGTGCAGAAAGGCAGGCTTTCACTATTGCACTTAATCATTAGATGTGTTTTTCAAATAGATACCTATTTGGTAAAAATTAACAAATATAATTAAAATATCGGGGACACACGAAAGTTACGCAGCATTAGAATATTCTCGTGGAGTGAAAACGATTATTTGCGCTCATACGAATGCCCCTGTGGGAATGTTATATTTATTTGTAAATATGTCTATCTCTTTCCGAATATATGTCTCCAAGACGATTTTCCAAAGCTGTATATAATGTAAAATAATTCCTGAATTTTTACGAAATTTAATATCTTTGAATTCCTTGTAATTTCAGGTACGATTAGAAGACAGAGGTGTGTACATATGTTACGCAAACAATTCAGCTGGCGAAGAAAACGCCCGCGTCACCTTAGAAATCACTGCTCCATTATCAACCCATGTTCAGCCACAGGTTCAAGTCGTCGATGTCGGTAAAGAAGCAAATTTCCAATGTATTATCAACGGGTATCCCGTATCACAAATAACATGGATGCACAATGGTAAACCCATCGCCCCCGATAACAGAGTTGAAGTCATGGTGGAACCTCCACGTTTAACAATAAAACATTTAAACAAGGAAGATCGAGGCATGTACCAGTGTTTCGTAAGTAATAATTGGGACCAGGCTCAAGCCACTGCAGAACTGGACATGGGCGACGCTGGACCCGAACTGAATTATTGGTTTTCCGAACAAACTTTACAACCAGGTCCTACAGTTTCGTTAAAATGTGTAGCTTCGGGTAATCCTCCACCTCAGTTCACTTGGACGTTGGACGGATTCGCCATCCCCGATCATCCGAGATTTTTAGTTGGTCAATACGTCACTATACAAGATGACGTAATTAGTCACGTAAATATAAGTAATATAAAGGCTGAAGATGGGGGTGAATACACATGCACAGCTCAAAATAGTGTTGGAAAGATATCGCATAGTGCAAGAGTGAACGTGTTTGGTTTACCTTATATAAGACAGATGCCGAAAATAACCGGCATTGCCGGCAGCAGCCTCATTATAAAATGTCCAGTGGCTGGCTATCCGATAGAGACGATAACTTGGGAAAGAGACGGACAAACGTTACCGGTTAACAGGAGACAAAGGGTCTACACTAATGGAACTTTAGTAGTAGAGCAGACGCAAAGGACTGAAGATGCCGGAACGTATACTTGCCAGGCACAAAATAGACAAAGGAATTCAGCCAGACGTGACGTCGAAGTACAAGTAATTGGTGAGTACGGGTATGAGTGCACGAGCGAATGAGTAAGGGAAATTGCGGAAGTTCTAATATATATTTCGTAAAGTTTCTTATTTAATGAGTGAGTTCGATAATGATGCGCGAACGCCCAACGCTTTTCATCTTGTAAGAGGAGGAATGATCGTGTTTTATTTAAATTTTTGTGATTTTAAAGTTCTTTAGTAAAAGCAATAAAACAAAATAAAAACGATATTTAATTCACCGATAGTTCTACCATTGTAAAACATGCCAAATTAATTTTCAGAGTCTATGAAATATATTTCTTTAAGAGCACATAAAAATATGAACTTGATTCTAACAGTTTTTAACTCTTTTACGGCATTCCCTGTCGACCATTCCTTGCTGCTAAAATAATCGAAGCTAAACTATTTATTTACAAGAAATGTTAGGATTGAATGAAAAAAATGAACATTAACGAGCACGGAAAAGTACGAAGTGTGACAATTAAATAACGAGACTGGTGTGAGAAATGTTATTTATTGCAAAATAAACTTATGTTTATCCTCTTCAACTATTCTCCTCCCCTCCACCCCTCAGCCTCTCCAACAATTCTGCTCTTTTCTGCTTTTACACACTTTTTGCACATGTTCAGCAGACTGAAGATGCGTTCTCTTTAATGCACTTTTCACATTTGAGAACAAGCAGAAGTCACATGGTGCGAGATCTAGCGAATACAGAAGATGATCAAGCACAGCAATACGCTCGTCCGTTAAAAACTGCTTCACAGCTAGGCCATGGTGCGTTATCCTAGTGCAGAATCCACGAGTCGTTCTTCCACAAATACGGTACCTTCTTCCTTACTCTTTCCCTCAGCTTCATTATAGGACTTTTTTGTAGTATTTCTGATTAACGGTTTGACCCTCATGTACCCAGTCAGTCATGATAACACCTTTAATATCGAAAAAAACGATTAACTTTGCCTTCAATTTTGACATATTCGTTTGTGCTTCTTGTCTCGCTCGCATTACTTAACATTGTCACCAAACATCTTCTTTAATATTGTTAAGACTCTGTTGGCGATTTTTTTAATTCACCAAGAAATTTCAGGTTAATTCACAGCTCGATTTTTACGTCAACCATTATGACGGCATTACTAAGCAACAGTGCCGTCTAAAATTAAAGCTCGGAAGTAAACTAAAACAGACAGAGAGACGAAACTGCAGATTGTTGCTTGGAAATGTCAAGGTCAATAATATTCTAATTACAGCCTCGTCCGATACAGCTGCGCAATGAAAAGAGCGCAGTCTCGTTATTTAATTGCCATACCTCGTAAGTCTTCACTAATTCGGTCTCGAAATTACACTGAAAATGGATGAGACATATCTTCGAAGGTGAATTTGATTAAAACAAGTTTTTGGGTAAAATTATATCCATTTTCTTACACTTTCTTACTTAAAGAACAACGATTTGCGGCAAAAATTTTGTTCTGTGTACATACATGGTTATTGTATCAGGGATTTATTATTTATCGCACATTTTCTTCGTTAATCTTCTACCATCTTTCAGTAAGCTTCGTAATTTCTCATTCACAAACGAACCTTTATCAACGAAAACCTTGAATCGAATATTACACCACCTAAAAAAATTTTGGTAATATAATAATAATAATAAGCTTTATTTGTCCAACAGACAACTAATTATATGAAAAAAATACAGTGCAAAAAAGTACAAACAAAACGAAGTAATTATCGTACAAAAGTATCATATAAAAAGTGTATTTAAATCTAAATAAATAAAAAAATTCCTAAAGATCAGGTTTGCAAATAAACTAATCATTAACACCAAAGCTCTTGGGATGAATTCCCAAATAAAGCATTAACATTTTTTCTCATATGCGATAGAGAAGCTGTACATAAAATATTCGTTCTAGCTTTAGGAATCAGAAAAGTGTCATTAGATCGACTGAAACCTCGAAGAACATGAAAGTTTATAGACAACTGTTATCAAAAATTTGGCCCTAAATAACTCACGCTTAGTTGAAAGCAGCTGAATATCAAAATCATGAAGCAAACTCGTAGTTAACACCACGAGAAGGATACTCACCACCAGGTTTATATGCAAGATACATATTTTAAAAATCCCTTCTGGATTCTCTAAAGTTCTAGATGTAAATATAAATAGTGGGGGTACCAAATAATGGCGGCATATTCAAGTTTGGAATGCGCAAATGAATAAAATAACAATCTTTGGGTAAAAGAGTTCGAAAGAAATGATGACAAAACAAAAAGAACTACATGTGAAGTGAACATGTATCGAAAAGCTTAAGTATAAGTCAAAGAGAATTCCTAAATCTTTAACCTCAACTTATTCAGCTGAAACAGTTTGGTCCACTGAATAATTAAATATAAAAGAGCTGTTTCTAGAGCTGTCACATTTGTCTGCATACCAGATTCATAATAAGTACTTACCAAATTTTTACAGTGATTCGTCGCTGATCGCTCTGCTCAGTTATATCTTTGTTGGTTACTATTATAGATATGCGATGTACACGAAAATATATCTGCCGTGTTCATGTAGAACAGTCTGTATAGCTGCCAGGTAAACAAAACTTTAGCAGTCGGCGCGTGTCTGCGATTCATAACATAACATTCTCATACGTAATAGTACAAAAGCTACATTATTTTCCAAAAGTAGTAAAGTTCACACCTTCACGAAAAGTTTTACACCAAATCACCACACAACTAATTTTTTGAATTAATTGTGTTATATTTCTACAAAATTGGCATATGGTGTTTAAATAATAATTATTATTACTACCCAAGTGCTGTTGTGAAATGATTTAATGTAAAACTTATGAAATTTACGAAATAATGTTACATTGCTTTAGGTTTTTAAAGGATTTTGACTGTGACATAAGTTCATCTTCATCATCGTCTTTGTGGAGCATTCTAGACTGGCATTAATTTGATAAAATCAAGGTGAATATCGTCCAAATATTTACTTAAAACAGTAAATCTCGAATTAAAATCGCATTAATAAAATTAAATATTCTACAAGTAACAATAATAACGCAATATGCAGTGTGAACTTATTTGAACAATATTTAATATAACATTTAATAATGCGTCCATCCCCCATTCCTGTCAATTACTTCCTATAAGCTTGAGGGTACGCTATCAATAAATCTTTCACACAATTCTACTGAAAGTTCGTTCCAAACGCTCTCTACGTTTTCCCACAATTCTTCGTTATTTTGCGGAGTTAAGTTAATATATACATTTTCTTTAATATCGTCCAAACCTTTTCTATGGGACTTAAGCCCGGAGTGTTTGAAGGCTAGGGCAACACTTTAATATTATTTGAACGGAAAATGAATAAATATCTTGAAACATTAAATAAACAAAAGGGAACATTATATGTGAGTGTTTTTTTATACACTGGTAACTATTTAAGTGATTTTTAATTTTCCATATAATTGCTGCTCCAGTGTACGACATCCATCCCCATTCTTATTGAAAATCTCCCACTCCGACTTCTTTCTACAATATTATTTAAGTGGAAACGGGTATTTCTTTCACGTTACACTCTTCTCATTCATACTAGAATAATGACGACTGTTAATTTCATGTTGGTCGTTACAGTTTTGTAATAAGGAGCATAATCATTCTGGATTCTTTGCGCAATATGGGTGCTTCTATTATTGCATTATCAATTGTTGATAAGCAATAACAGTTAGAAGATACCCCCCCCCTTACATATATCCATGTACTGAAATTTATTTTAAATGATAATGAAGAGTATATTCTGTAATTTAACTACGTGAAGTTTGGCACAGTGGTATAGGAGTCAAGTAGCCTTATAGAATAGATTATTTGAGGTGGCTATAAAGCCTATTTCAATATGACCTTTTAAAATATACCGTGACTCTTATGTGTCTCTAAAATCTGTAGGCTTCTATGCATACGCCTGTTGAAGTTTGACATAATTGCGGTTTCCTAAACACTATGGTACCGCATTGCACTTAGTTGATCAGGTCTCCCTGTTGGTATCAATTCCATTTCCACTACAGGGAGCTGTAACAATATCAAACTTAAAAGAGAGCTCTTGTATATTTCATCAAAAAAGAAGAACAATATGTTGACTCCCACAGCCCTACGTTTATTTATAGATGATCCTGATTCATCTGTTTTCCTGGTTTATTTTCCCCAAGGAGGATCGATACCTGCCTTGCAACTTTAAAATATCTCACACATTCATTTTTACTTTTTGTTTTTCGGTTTTGCTCTATACATTTACCCTATTAATTCCATGAAGTGCAAGGGAAATAACAGTTCGCCCAGTAAAAGCCCCGATTGATCAAGTGAAACTAAATACATTGACTGTTAACTTTAGTTTCACGACGGCTCTACAGCTTTTCATGGGCAATAGCTACCACTTTCACTAAATCCTGTGGCCTGTATTGCTTGTATGCAAGTTGTACCGGTGTACCTGAAAGTCGTTACCAGTTTTTTCGTAAAAAAACTACATAATTTTCAAGAAAATGGAAAAATGTATGTAAATTTATGTAAGTATTGGCCATTTGATTCTACACATCTTTCCCATCTTTCAGGCAATTAATGGGTGCCATCCCAAAAAAACTGTTTGTCCTTTAAGCAAAACCATTCATCGAGCCATTTTCTAAGTTCTTCTAAATTGACGAAGTGCTGCTCTGCAAGCGCGTATCCCATTGATGCGAACGGGGCATAGTCTGGAGTGCACTTAGACTCCTTTCAATGCCGCCTTGGCCGGTTTTACTGTATCAGACGGCGCGTTATCGTGCTGTAAATTCACTTTACCGTATACTCAGACCCATTCTGGACGTTTTTCTATCAATGCATGGTTCAAATTGATAATTTGTTGTCGGTAGCGATCAGTATTAACTGTTTTAGATTTCAATAATTCATAATAACTACGCCACTCTGGTCCCACCAAACACAGAGCATTGTCTTGCGACCAAAACTATTTGACTTTGAAGTTGAAGGCTGGCTTGGCCAGGTGATAATCATGATTTTTTGCGTTTAGGGTTTTCGAAATAAATCCATTTTTCATCATTTGTCACTATTCGATGCAGAAATGACTTTCGATCACACCTTAGAAGCAGCATTTCACAGACGATTTTTCAATTTTCCATTTGCCTGTCATGCAATTGATGTGGCACCCATTTTACCATCTTTTGGATTTTTCCTATTGCTCGCAATGGGCCGCTAATCGTTTCTTGGACCATGTTTAACGCTTCTGCCAATTGCTTTTGACTTTGGGTTAGGTCTTCATCCAATAGCTCCTGCAATTTCGCATCTTCAAACATTTTCGGTCTACCAGAACGTTCTTTATCTTGCACATCGAAATCACCACTTTTGAATTGTCGAAACCACGCCTCACATGTTTCTGTGATTAGAGCATGACGATGACTTTCAGCGGCTTTTTTCTTGATTAAATAAGAAAAGTAATGCATGCCGCAAATGCAATTTTTCAGGTACGAAACTCGAATATAAATATAACATGCATAGCTTTGAAGCTTGATGTCAGTAGAATAAAATGACAAATGTGTCAAATCATAATGTTGCATACTTAAGCCTAGCGATATCTGTTAGAAAAACCGGTAACGACTTTCTGGTACACCTGGTAAATGGATAACTTTATAATACAGTTCTTACGTTCTCAGCTATTTTCATTTCGTGTAGTACTTCTACTTTTCCCAGTACCATCTTACTTTGCAAGAGCGTCATAGTCTATTTTTGCCATGGTTTACAAATCCATTTGGAACAATCGGTTTCTAATAAAATTATAGCGCGCTGTTTTCCTAATCTAGACAATATGATAATTCAATATCAACTAACATAATATCCCTCGATTTAAA
Source organism: Dermolepida albohirtum (assembly GCA_031893035.1). NCBI lineage: Eukaryota > Metazoa > Arthropoda > Insecta > Coleoptera > Scarabaeidae > Dermolepida > Dermolepida albohirtum. The sequence goes on along the minus strand of JAVIWB010002134.1, from coordinate 206,073 downwards.
AAAAACATACGAAAGCAAAAAATATATGTGTAAATATGACATTAGTACAAGAAGTATATAGCTTTTTTCAAATATATTTCAAGATTTTCTATATATTTAATAAAAAAGAAATAAATGGGAAACTTCCCGCATATTTGAGGCGAGAGAGAGAATGCAGTGGTATTGAAACTTTCTGTTATCAGATCGAAAATGTAAACAAACCCGCTCGCTATTTGAACTACACACAGTGCACATCATTGTTCTTCTTTTTTATGAAATATACAAGAGCTCTCTTTCAAGTTTGATATCGTTACTGCTTGACCTAAAAGTATTAAGCAAAAATCGAAGTCTAGATCGTAAACCTTTTTGTGATAGTAATTGTACATACGTAATTTTACGCTGTAGTTATTACACTTGAAATGGGTAACCACCCTGCAACTGCTAACATTAAACATTACTTTTTTAAGCACACCAATTGCATATAATGAAACTGAAGAAAATATTTTTAAATCATCGGCACAAGATCAATTGCGATTGTATGTATATTCAAAAGAATAGCAACCCAAAATTTAATCTTTGTGAAATACCTGATGAGGCAATAAAGTACCGAAAAGGGTTCAATGTGGAAAGAAGTACAAGATGATAATTTTACCGAAAGCTTTTGCGAAGTCAGTATACGAGGTGTGTCAATTAAATAACGAGGCTGGTATGATAAATGTTTTTTATTGCAAATAAACTTATATTTAACTTTTATCCCCTTCAACATACTCTCCTCCCCTATATATACACCGCTGTATACGTATCTTGCACTGTTTAAAACAATGCCGTAGTTCATCAGTTGTCAGCCTCTTCAACAACTCTGCCGTTTTTCCTTTTAGGTGTTCAACAGACTGAAAATGTGTTTCCTTTAATACGCTTTTCACTTTTAGGAACAGGTAGAGGTCACATGGTGCGAGATCTGGTGAATGTGGAGGATGATCAAGCACAGCAATGCGCTTGTCCGCTAAAACTGCTTCACAAATAGGGCATTGTGAGCTGGAATTTTTATCATATTTAATTCATCATGTAAAATGTGTCTCACTGTATCTTTGTTAAAGTGTACCATATCAGCAATCATCCGAATGCTCAGATGTCGATCTTTCCGCACAAATTCATTAATTTTCTGAACTTCCTTCTCTATTCTTGCTGTCACCAGTCGACCAGGACGTTCATCATCTTCGAGCTCTTCCCGACCTTCAGAAAACCGTTTGCACCATTCAAAAACTCGGGCACGTGACATAACATTATCAGCAAACACCTCTTTTGACATTTGTAAACATTTTGTTGGCGATTTTTTTAATTTTCCAACGAATTTCAGGTTAATTCGCTGCTCGATTTTTGTGTTAATCATTATCACGGCACTACTAAGTAACAGTGTCCTCTACGATTAAAGCTCGAAATTAAACTAAAGCAGACAAAGAGACAAAACTACGGGTTGTTGCTTAGGAAGTATCAAGGTCAATTGCATTCCAATTAAACCTTACCCGGTGCGGCTGTGCGATAGAAGGAGCGAGTTTCGTTACTTAATTGACATAACTCGTATATAACGTCTATCTCTGTTATTTATCCATCGATTCATTAATAAGTTTAATTTCGACTAAGTTGATAATTGTTGATTAAGACTTCGCAAGTTCATATTTATTTATAGATATATGATAGAACGCAGGCATAGATTTTGAAATAATGTAATTGTTTAAGTACCTTAGCATAGTTCGATAGAATACTAATAGGACAGTAGTTGCGAATATCTGAACGGTCACCACTCTTGAAGATAGAAGTAATCCTGCGCAGTTTCCAGGTATCCGGAAAAGAGACGTAAAAAATACGTATTGAAAATTATTGTCGATGGTTCGCTGAGTAAAATTGCGCAGTTACATATGAACAAGTTAGATAGGCCATCATGTCCACAAAATGAATCAAACTTCAATTGCTCTATTACCGAAACTATCAGGTTGTTACATATGAAATGTCCGATTTTGTAAGGAATAAAAAAAGTCTAAATTTAAAAAAATATAAATATTTATTCTGCAAAATAGTCTCCATTTACATCAATAGTTTGTTGCCAACGGTCTGGAAGCTGAAAAATTCCCTTTGAAAAGAAATCTAGGTTTTGACGGCTCACATATTGCTCAAACACTGCTATTACAGACTCCCGGTCAGGGAAGTCCCTATTTTTTAAGTGATTGTCTAGACTTCGGAAAAAATGAAAGTCAGTTGGCGAAAGGTCAGGTGAATAAGGTGGGTGAGGGAGAATTTCGTAACCAAATACCGAAAGTTTTTGGATTGTCTGTCGTGCAACATGAGGTCTTGCATTATCATGAAGAAGTATGGGTCCATGTCTATTGACTAGTGAGGGCCGCAAGCGGCTCAATTTTTAATGCATAGTTTCCAGTTCGGCAGAATAGGATGCTGCCGTGATGGTTTCACCAGGTTGCAAAAATGAATAGTGAATAATACCCTTACTGGTCCATCACACAGTCACCATAATCTTTCGCGGCTGAAGTGATGCTCGTGCATGCTCTCTTGGTGCTTCACCTCGATCTAACCATTGTCCTGACCGTCTCCGATTATCATAAAGTATCCACTTTTCGTCAAACGTTACCACTCGATGAAGAAACGGTTCAACTTTCTGTCGATTAGTCAAAGAGATAGCCACCTCTAATCGACGGAGCTTGTTGGCTTCCGTTAATTGGTGCGGCACCCATCGATCGAGTTTCTTCACTTTGCCAATCGAAGAAAGGTGACGACTAATGGTGGCAATGGACACTTTAAATGTTTCTGCAAGGCTACGCACTATTGTCGACGGATTACTTTCAACTTTTACACGCAGCTCGTCGTCATTAACGGTGCTATGCGCATATCCGCGAGGCTCATTTTCCAAATCAAAATTTCCCTCGCTGAATTTTTTAAACCATCGCCGTAATGTGCGTTCATTACACGTGGTTTCACCGAACGTCTGAATAATTTCTCGCGTTGCTGCAGCTGCATTTAATCCCTTTTTAAATTGAAGGAGGTAAATTGTCCGAATATCTCTTGCCGACAGCATTTCCATAGGCGAGACAAGGACAGGTGTATTAATCTTTCCAAGAAATGGAACAGGTACACACTTCAAAATAAATACCCTTTTCTACAAATACAATAATAATTTTCACCAAAAACATACACGTCTTCACACAGGTGCGATTCAGTTCAGACTGAAGGAAAAACGGACATTACATTTGTAACAACCCGATACAATACATCTCACCTCAAAAGGGGAGGAACATGAAACTTAGAGTATATGTGAAGAAAAACTTAGGTCACTAACCAACACGCGTTGCTGATAAACGTTTGAAAATTGAAAATCCATCCACAATTTTTAGGGTCAGTGATATTTTGATTATCTGTGGTCATGCATCCGAGTATTCTTGATTTATCATTTTTATTACTAATATGTTACCAAAAAACTTTTAAATTATTAGAAATATTCTTTCCAGTTATGGTCAAATACATTAGTTTCATCTTTTATCAGTTTGCGCAACATTTAAAATTAATTTCGATAGTTTGCAGATCCAGGAGACTTTCATTCCTTAAAGAAATGCTCTTTTAATTTGACCAGCTGAACCACCCAAATTGTATACCAACAAGAAACTCGACGACGAGAAGATTAATTTCGTGGAACATATTTCTCTACGCAAGAATAAATTATTTTATAAAAAGTCGATTCGACAAGATCCTCATATTGGAGTTAAAATTAAATTAAGACCAGTCGACTGTTCATTTAAACTAGTAAAATAAGAACTCCGTGAAGTAATTAGAATAGATTGGGCTTAGATATTCTCAAGTCATCAATACGCGATATTCTGTTCGCTTCGAAAATATTTTTTTGCGAGTGCTTTTCACTCCCGTCAATACAGGATTTCATAATAGGACTTTAAAGAGCTTCGGGATATTAAACCTCGGAATCATTTCATTCAAGTCGACTCAAAGAGAGTGCTCACCATACTTTGTTCCGCTCTCAGCATAATAAATTTAATTTAAAGTGACCCCGGGTGTCTCTATGCGGAAGTATTTTTTTAATAACGCTAATGAACCATTAAGTTAAATGGTACATACAACCGCAACTAAAACCATTTAACATATTTATCATCCTTCGGACTTACTACTATTAAAAAAGTTAATTTATAAATTACACGAATTTTTTATTTAATATAATGGGTGTTTTTTAAACTGCATGAGAGCTATCGATATCGATAACTATGGTTTAACAGCTGATTCTGTTTGGCAGTCATCATGAATCGTTTAACACCAGAACAACGCTTCCAAATTGTGGAAATCTACTTTGAAAAAAATTAATCTGTTCGCGAAATTCGGAGAGCACTTCGTCCATTTTACGATCAACATAATCGGCCTAGTGAGCAAGCAATTCGTGCAGTTATAGATCATTTTGGCATTATTTTTACTCTTCTCGATTCAAAACCATCAACAAGACAAAGAAATGTGCGTACCCAAGAAAATATTGCTGCTATAGCGCGGAGTATTGGAGAAGACGCCGAAATGTTGATTCGTCGTCGTTCTCAACTTGTTGGCCATTGTTCTTCGACTACGTGGAAAATTTTACGTAAGGATCTTGGCTTACGTGCCTATAAAATATAGCTCGTGCAAGAATTGAAGCCAAACGACCATCGTTTGCGTCATATTTTTGCTGATTGGGCTCATTTGAAACTGGTCGAAGATGAGCATTTTTAACAAAGAATTGTGTTTAGTATTGAAACTCATTTCTGGTTAAATGATTACGTGTATACGCAAAATTGCCATATTTGGAGCGAAAACAATCCTCAAGCCGTTAACAAATTACCATTACATGCATTAAAATTGACTGTTTAGTGTGGTTTACACGCTAGCAGCATCATCGGTCCTTATTTCTTTCGAAATGAGGAAGGAGCTGCCCTTACGGTGAATGGCGAGCGCTATCGAGCTATGCTGACTGAATTTTTGTTTCCGAAAATTAATCAGCTAAACATCGACGACATTTGGCTCCAACAAGACGGCGCAACTTGCCATTGCTTAGCAATCGATTTATTACAAAATCAATTTGGTGACAACTTTATTTCCAGAAGGAATTGGATTACTTTTTATGGGGCTATGTTAAGTCATTGGTTTATGCCGACAAACCAGCAAACTTGAAGCATCGAAAGCCAATATTCAAGCCATCATTGACGCCATACGGCCAGATTTATTGGAAAAAGTAGACAAAAATTGGACTGATCGAATGTACCATGTAGCTCGTAGCCGCGGCGGACATATGCCGGAAATCATATTTAAAAAATAAATGTCATGAAATTATCTACCAGATTATAATAAAAAATATCATTCCAACAATATTTCTGTCTTGTATTATCATTTTAAGTTCTCAAGCTCTTAAAAAACATCCTATAGTTATTGTAAATTTTAATCACAAACTACATCTACTGATTGATGAAATAATTTATTTGTTGAAGTACATTGTCTGCAATGATATCGGTGTTATTTAAACTCAACTGGTGTTACAAGTTATCCCAAAGAAGTTGAACTACTGGGATCAAAAAACTTATTTCTTAAAGCATGTTCTTAAAATACTAAGCTAAAAAGCTAAACTCTAAACAACAAAATATGGAATTTCTCAAATTCAAATGTCCTTCAAATTATAAGATCCTCCTGAGGTAATCTTCAGAGCACCAACCTAGTAAATTATTGCAATTTTTCTCGAATTTGCAGTCGTTATATAAATAGAGTAGATAAAAAGCGTTTTCGTTCTTTGTGAACAAAATTTAATTTAACTATGCAAAGAATATAAAGATAATAAATATTCAAAACATAATCTATTATGATTGATAGTTCTCTATTATTGTCTGGCGTGATTTTCCATTCCACGCCCATACCATTACGCTGGTTTATAAACGAGGAACTCACGGCATTTTTCTTCTGCCCTTTCGAAGTTGGTAAAAATAGACCAACAAGAAAGTGTTCCATGACCTAAAAAGTTGAAATCAAATGACAATAAGTCCAAGCTGTAAGCTGTAACAGCAATTCTACACCATCCTATTCATCCAGTTTCTAGAGAGTTTTTTGACCAGCTAGTGCTCAAGCAGTATCTTGATATAATACTACGCGAATTCTGTTAACTAAGTCTGCAGATCTTTAACTTAAATCTACATATATTCGATCCATTTGCTCACAGTATGTTTCGAAGTTTAACCTCCTACCCTCTGATACCAATTGTAAGTGGATAACACCTTTGCGATTCCACTAAACACACAGCATCACCTTGGATTACGAAGACATATCCACTTTTCCTCGCACCGTACAATTCGTCTATAGAAATGAAGATCTTGTGAATTGGCAAGAAGTTAATTACAGAATTGCATTCGTCATTGTACTTGTTCTGTAGTCAATTCATCAGAAACTCCTCTACATCGTCTATTTACCTTTCCCAGTTTGTAAAGGTGGCAATCTACTGTTCACAGCGAAGGACAAAGCTCGTGTAACATAACAAAATAAAAATTCTGGTTTATATTTGATTAATCCTCGTACATCACTAACTGGATTAACTGTTTTGACGATTGGTTTCTACCTTATCTGGCTCAAGTAATGTCCTTCACTATTGTTTCTTGAGCCTGTTAAAAAAGCTGCAAGAGCGGAGATGTTCATTTAAGTCGCAGAGATTCATTGAAGTAGATCGTGTTTTCGTCCTCTGTCGGAATCGTGATAAACGCTAAAATAAAGCAACGTGTTAACATAAAGTTATATATTAAATTCAGCCAAATCACCATAGAAACGTACAAATTATTACAGGAGGCTTATGGTGAACAGTGTTTGTCTCGCACTCAAGAGAGCAAGGAAGAGAGACAATACATTAATGATGACGAACGTCTCAGTCGTCCAGTGGTACAGAAATCGGACACAAACGTAGCAAAAATTGATGAAATCATTCCAAAAGATCACCGCCTGAGCATTCGACCTGCTTCTGAGTTGGTCAATATTAACAAACAGACTGTCCATCAAATTCTTCACGAAAAATTTATCGACAAAAAAGTGTGTGTGAAAATGGTGCCGAAGCTGCTAACCCCAGAACAGAATCGAAAGAGCATTTGTGTCGACATCAAATTTTTTAAAGAATCGAATCACCTGTGACGAGTCGCGATTTTTCCAATACAACTGGGAATTAAAACGACAATCGATGCGCTTATGGTTTTTTCGACATCAAGAATTATTCATGTCGACTGGGTACCTAATGGACAGACCATTAACCAATTTTACTAGAAGAAAGTTTTGGAGATTTTTCGTGAACGGGCTAGAAGACAAGATCAGAGATATGGAGAAAAAGTGTATCCTTCAACATGATAAGGCACCGACACATAACGTAGTGACCGTTAGGGCGTTTTTGACGAATCACTACGTTACAGTGATGGATCACGTATTTACCCGATTTAGCCTCCTAAATTCGAATGAAGCATTGTTGCGGCTCGGAACGAGAATATAATTAAGATAACAACATGCCCCCCATATGTAACCATTTGAATAAAAAAATGTTATTAAACTAGTCCAATTATTTCCTAACGACACCTCGTGGATTGCGCATTGTTCTGCAGAAAAAAGCCGACATTTCAGATACACTAGCCTGGTACAAAGGGTACTAGGAAAGTTTTGCAATATGACGCAACAATGAATCGTAGGAAGCTTCTTGTTGCTGCATGTTGAGACATGTTCATTCGTGTTTAGTAACCGCCGCGCCATGTCGATGGACTCAGTTATTCATTACCAGTGAGAGTGTAAAGTGCTTGCGATGGCATCGTGGTCACAAATGAGATAAGGGCAGTTTTGCGTTATAATTTCGTGTGTGGTTTAAACATAGATCAGTGCTTCGAAGAAATGACTCTTGCACTAGTTGATGTTCGTCCACATCGCACAACGATATTCAGGTGGTATAGAGAATTCCAAAGGGAAAATTTAACTGTGGAGGATGCTGAGAGGCCGGGAAGGCCACGAACGTCAGTTACGGAGGAAAACGTTACTACTGTGAGGAAAATGCTTGGCGAGGACAGGCGAGTGACCTACCAACAGATAGAGGGTACTTCAGGCCTAAATGCACCAGCAATTCGTTCGATTCTGCATAATCTCGGTATGTGAACAACATCGTGACAGGTGACGAGACTTGGCCGTACTATTACGATGTGCCGACCAAAGTTCAAAAGAACGTTTGGGTCTTTGATGATGAGGACGTATCCGTAGTTGTCAGAAAATCCCGATCTGTAAAGAAGAAAATGATAGCTGTATTTTTCAAATCGAGTGGAATTGTGGAACGCGTCGTTTTAGACACACAGAAGACAGTCACAGCTAAGTGGTATACTGAACAGTGCCTGCCAAAAGTCTATGGATCTATGAAGAACCTGCGGCCAAAGTCAAGAATGGACACTTGGTTCCTCCATCACGATAATGCTCCAGCTCACCGCGCCAAAGCCTGCACCGAATATTTGGCCACGACAAGATAGAATCTTCTCAATGACCCTCCCTACAGTCCAGATCTTGCTCCCTGCGACTTTGCGCTGTTCCTACATGTAAAATGAAGCTAAAAGGGAGGCGGTTTTCCAGTGATGAGGACCTTCTGCGGGCTTGGCACAATGAGTGTGCTTTACTCCCTAGTGAAACTTGGCAGAACCGATTTAAAGATTGGTTTCGGGGGATGGAGAGGTGTATTGAGTGTAGAGTAAATTACTTTGAAAAAGTTAAATAAACAAAGCCGTATTGCAAAACTTTCCTAGTACCCTTTGTACATAAAAAAGATAAAAACTCATTCTCTTAAAGCTCGTCAAAGTACCTTTTTGCTGCCATATTTGGATATTATCCAATTATTTTTATCAAAAATATTTAAAAGCATACGCCTCAATTATTTTTTGAAAAATACTGGGTATTTTCTTCTTATAATCTTTGTGAAAAAATAAAAATGCTTTCTCTTATTAAATACTTGAAACTGAATGAAAAATCCGTGTAAAATCTTCACCCTAATAAAAATAATTTATCCCTCTTTTCGTGTTTTTATATTAAAAATGAAGGAATAAAACCATATAAAAAAAACATCTTGTTGAAACAAAAGCAAAACAACGTAATAAGTTATCTCTAATGGTATATGCCGAAAAAATGATTATTATTAAATTTCCTCTTCCTTGTAAAGTTCGCGGTGACGCGCTTTCACTAAAAACCACTTCCGCGTTGACAAGTCCCGGATTAGATTTCATCCCCTCAAGGTAGACGTCCGCATATAACCCCCAGAATGTTTACTCGTTCGTTCGAAAGAGCTGAACTTTTCTCATATTATTTGTGAAATGTGTTTTCTGTTCCAGTGCCGCCGAAGATCCTCCCCATAAATCCGATGACGGACCTGCTGAGAGAAGGAATGCGTGCGGCAATCACGTGCCAAATTATGGAGGGCGATCTACCGATAACGTTCCGATGGGAAAGAAACGGGAAACCGGTCTCCAATAACGTTGCCCTAGGAACGGTGGTCCGAAGGATTGATGAATTCTCGTCTTCGTTAATTATTGATCAAGTCACGTCTGTGCACACCGGAAACTATACCTGTATAGCGAGCAATGTCGCCGGCGCGGAAAAGTATATCGTACCACTTACGGTTAATGGTAAGTTACTAAATTTTTTCGAATTTATAATCTTCATTATTAATTTATGCAAATGTTTAGATAATAATATTTAAAAAATTAAAATTTAATTTAGTGAATTTAAAACTTTTTAAAGCATCAAAAACTTTAATAAAATAAAAAATAAATGTATAATATATTTACGAAGGCGTATAGGTAATCCAAAAATTTAGAAAAAATTGAAACGTTGTAGACTGATATAGTTTAAGAACAACGGTAATTTTTTAATTTTTTTGGTTGTTAAATCGCTCGTTTTTAAAAAGCAGAGTCCCATGAACCCAATAGCACCCTGAGCAATTTACGTGAATATAATCGAAATACTTTTTATCTAGCTGGAGCGAACTATATGATAGTGTTAATAATCTTCCTGTAACCACTTGGACTGGAGCAATTCCAATACTAAAGCATAAAAATGCAATCTCAAGTGAACTGGAAATATCCAAATATATTTTGAAATGTATATATAGTCCTGAACAAAATTAATGCATCAGAAAACTTTCTCTTTATTGCTTTTATTTTTTCGAAGTTTTAAATCATACTGTCTATGTGATGTAATAAAATTATTCCAACTAATATTTAATAAATGCTACTATCAAATGATACTATCGCTATGCACCCAGCCAGCATGTAGTAGCCACTATAAAGTGTGTTCAATGCTGAAATACGTTCTATCGTACGTTTTTCAAGCACAAGAAAACCAAACTGTTCTCAATAGGCATCGTGAGTTAATATAAGTTGTATGAACATTCGAATGGTTAACGTTGCGGTCACGGTTCGTGGGAGGCTGTGATATGTGATATGGATGCTGCGCAGCACAGCGGGAGGCCCGTGATAGCGATCTATAATGATGCCATTGTTTCAATTTTGTAATATTGCAGTAGTTTTCTCCTGTGAGTAAATCTTCAAACCACAAAATTTGTGCAAGATGGGTTCCATGCTTACTGAGCACACAACACAACAACAATGCACCAGAGAGAGGAAGAAATGCTTATTAAATGAGTTGTTACTAATGGGCTATCATTTGACTTCCGGGACAAAACGTCAGAGCATAATTGGAAAAATACTTGACGAAAGCGCTTCAAAAACAGGACTTACGCTCTCTACAGGGAAAGTTATGGCGACGGTGTTTTGGAACTGTCAGGGGTTTTACGTGTGGAATCTGAGAACTGTCATCAAAAGAAAACGTTCTGTTCTTAGAATCAGCTCTCAAAATTCAAATTGAAAATTGTCCCTCATTCTTCTTATTCACAACGCATTTGCCTCTAGAGGCTGTCACTTGTTTAAACAACTTGAAGAACATGAGGAAGTGAAATCTGTTGCGAAAAGTTCGTTTCGACAACAGGACACAGCACACCTTGTTTGCGAAAATTTGTATCATATAACCAAATATGTTTAGACGAAAATGATAAGAAGTAACACGGGAATTGCGAAGCGCTAATAGCAATCATTGAAGTTCATAAATTATTTACATAAATAGGGAGGAATCTTATTTATTGGATGCAGCTCGTATGTATATCCATACATAACGTATATAATAAATTCAAATGATACACATGCATGTCAGCAATTTTTCGAAAATAACAGAACAAGCAGCAATGACAAATCGATGAAAACGGTGTCGATAAAAATTTTTGAAAAAAGTTGGTAAGAGTTTAAATTCAATGCCTCCATTCGTCTGGACATGCTATTGATCAAATTATGAATGGTTTCCCCATGTAAAATTCCGCCATTCGAAGAGAAGGACCTATTATAGTTCCCTAAGATACGTAGGAGCAAGTACGTGGTGACTAACTGATCGTTTTAGTGCATTCTATAGATGCTCTACTGGGTTCATACCTGGGCTGCTCGGTGGTCAGTTCATAGTTCTAACAACATGGATCTAGTGTGGACAGATATAAACATGAAATTGTCCCTGATAAATGGAGTCGCATATTCTACTAAAATGTTTTCTATGTAAAAATGTGGACTTATGAATCTCTTCCGTATAGGAACCAAATACGTATGATCATAGAAAGGAATTTTCCCTCGAACATTATTGATCCATCACAGAATAGGATCATCGGAGAGATTTTTGATGGAGAGATGATAATCTAAAAAATCTTGCAGGATGACCAGAAGCGATCGTTGCTAAATAAGTTTTAAAAGCAATGGTGGCAGCAAATCTTTGTCACAATAAAAACATTAGTGTTTAATAATAATAACTTCGACCAGGAAAATAAACTAAATAAAGTTAAATGATAATACACAAGCAAATGTCAACGAAACATACTTGATTTGAAACGATATGATTCGAGGAGCACATATTTTAAACTTTGGCAATCAGCATCTTACAATTACTAAGATTTGTATAAAATGAACTAGTGTATACTCTAAATAAAAGAGAACCAAGTATTGATCTCTACGGAATACCACAAATAACACGTCTACATTGGAAAAATGTCCCATTTAACGAGACACTGAACCCTACCTCCGAAATAACAAGTTTTCATCTGTATAGCGGATTGAAATAAATCATATTGATTTATCTCAATTCAAGGTCGAAAGTAATACATCATGACCAAACAAGTAGAACCAAAATTTCATCATCATCGGCAGCTTCTTTGAAGATACCAATCAAGGCAATAGTACAACTATGTCCAGCACGAAAGCCTGACTGACAGACCCTATTCAATTCTGAAAACTCTCTTAGCTGATAATTCATAATTCTTACAATAATTTTTTAAATTACTAATATTTATCGGGCGTAAGTCCTTGAAATTTAAAAGAAGACTTCAAAGTAGATCATAAAATAGTCATCTTCCAGGAAGAATAACGGAAAGAAGTTTTCAACCAAGTACGAAAGTGGTCTGAAAAGTATTCGACCTCAACGTGAAGATGGCAGCGCTCATCAATAAAAGCTAGGGATTGTAGTTGTGTATTTATTGTCAGGTACTTACCAAAGTTTCAGTCATTTTGGACGTGCATTTGTTATTTGACAGTCGTTTGAGTGAGTCGATGTGAGTGTCGAGTATCGAGCTTTCATTAAATATTTGTTTTTGAAAGGCAATACGCCTACACATATCTAAGATAAGTTGGACTCTGTATACAGAGACTCTGCACCGTCATTTATCATAGTGAAATTTTGGGAAGCTGAATTTAAACGTGGCTGTAAGAGCTTGCGAAACTGCAACTACTGACGATAACACCGCTAAAGTTCACCAATTGGTGCTAGACGACTGTCGAATTAAAGTGAGAGAGATAGCAAAGGCAATGAATATGTCCAAAAAACGTGTTTGTCACATGTTAACTCAAGATTTAGACATGGGAAAGCTGTCCGCGCGTTGAGTGGCGCGTTTGCTAACGTTAGATGAAAAGCGTGTTCGAATGAATATTTTCACCGCTTTGTTGGCGCAGTTTAGGCGCAATAAATCCGAGTTTTGGCGCCGATTAATTACTGTATATGACAGTGGACTGCAAAGAGAGAACCGGCTCCAAAAAAAGCAAAAACTTTTTTTCGGCTGAGAAAGTGATGGCGACTCTTTTTTGGGATAGTCTGGAATTATCTTAATCGATTATCTTCAAAAAGGAAAAACTATTACAGGAGCATACTACGCATCATTACTTGACAAGCTGAAGGCAGAAATTGTGGAAAAACGGCCACATTTGCAGAAAAAGAAAATCCTGTTTCACCAAGACAACGCGAAGTCTCACACTTCGGCGGTTGCCATGGCGAAAATTCACGAAATACGGTTTGAACTGCTTGACCATCCTCACCTGATCTAGCCCCAAGGGACTTCTTTTTGTTCCCTCTACAAAATTGCGTTCGAAAGACTGAGATTTTCGTCAAATGAGTTGGCAATCATCTTCGTGAACAATTATTTTGCAGAGAACAACGCCGAGTACTATTTGGACGGGTTAAAGAGATGGGAGCATCGCTGGAAGAAGTGTGTAGAGTTACAAGAGGAAATATAAAAATATATACATATATTATGTTGCTAGATGATTAAAATGTAAATAAATTTTTCAAAAATCTTGTGTTTTAAATCTCCCACTCAATCACGCACATCCCTGCAGGTGTCGCAGATATTATCCCTTGTATTATAGAATTTAGCGTCTACGAAATCTAAGGTTACATCGTATCCAAAAACAGCACGAATGTTAGCTTCAAGTCAATTCGAGTTTAGAGAAAATAATAAATATGGATATCTTACATCGTTATAGTTTTTATGATCACTTCATCGAAAATTGGAAATTTTATAACATTTAGTACAGCAGTACAGCACGCTATCTATACGAAACACTAATAAGTATTATAAAGTTTGATACTTTTATTGTTAGCTTTATTAACTACTTTACATTGCTCCCTTGCATAAAGATAAAAGGCAGATATTATTAGTTTTTAGAACTTACATCTACAACCACGACTATTATCGATACATTTAAATGTAAAGTTCGTCCGCAACAACTAAGAAATTTAATAAAATACGTTTTTTTTAAATAATTCGATAAAGTACAGATACATCTGAACTAGTGATAAATCTCCGGAGCTACAGCTGCAACGTTTATCCAACTTCTTTTTCGTTAATGTCCTCTGCTAAAATTCTTCAAGTCAACTGTTATTCTTCTGTTTTTATTCTCAATTAAAATCTTACTAGATTTTTATCAAAGTTAATGGAAAATTGGGACTAATAGAGTAGATAGAAATATCTTCCCTCTAAAACGCCTACTCAATTTTAATTCAGTTATCCGTTGCAAGCAACGCAGATAACAGTTTCTGCTGAAATGAGTACAGTGTACCCAAAACGTTTCGAATCGGTATTTTGTGAGCAAACTTTTATTCTTCTGTTTTTATTCTCAATTAAAATCTTACTATGTTTTTATCAAAGTTAATGGGAAATTGGGACTAATAAAGTAGATAGTAATATCTTGCATTGTAAGTAACACAGATAATACGCAAAACGTTTCAAATCGGTCTTTTATTCTTCTGTTTTCATTCTTATATAAAACCTTATCGAATTTCTATCACCATTCTTTTTGTGATTACAGTAAGTTATAGTCTGTATAATAAGAAACGCAGGTCGATACCTTGTGAAAGAAAAGTTAATGGGAAGATATGACTAAGAGAGTATGTAAAAACACCCTCCCTCTAATACGTCTAGTCAGTTTAAATTTACTTATCCCTTGTATGTGACCCGAGTTACATTTTTTGTTGGAATAAATGCAGGCTTGAGGATCAGTTTTGTATACCATTGTTTCGTGGAAACTGAAGTATCAAAAATGTGTTGTCGATACGTTCCAAGACTGCGTTCTGACAATCACAAAACGAAAAGATTGAGCTGTATTTTATCGTTTTTGACTTTATACGATCAGCAAGGAGATTCATTTTGACTACATCGTTACAGGAGATGAGACTTAGATATCCAACATAACTCCTGGATTCAAGCGACAGTCAATGGAATGGTGACACACATCATCGTCAACCAGAACAAAAGCCACACAGACAGTTTCAACACGAAAGATTATGGCAATTGTTTTTTGAGACAGGAAAAGGACTTCTTTAGTGGATTTTATGGCAAGAAGCGCAACAATCAATTTTGATATTTTGATGTGTTTTGTGTGACCTTAACAAAATTCTAGCCATCTGTTTCTGGGCTTCCGTGCTGGAACCGCGTCACTTGTATATCTGTACTGAAACTGAGTTTCAGTGCAGTAGTTGAGCCCTGAAGATGTCCCATACAAATGGGTACGAAACGTCGGCAGATATACAAGTGACGCGGTTCCAGCCCGGAAGCCCAGAAGCGAATAGCATGGACCACGACCACGGAAGTCTACGTACCAGATTAAAATTTTAGCCTGTCGTATAAAACAAGCAGCGTGACCTGCTATCTTCCGGTGTAATGTTGCACTATGACAGTGGAAGACCACATGTTTCTGCACAAACCAAGGTCCAATCAGGGGTTTTTGGACGACGAAGAAGTGAAATCTGTAGTCATGGATTGGATTTCTTCGTAGGCAGAAGATTTCTTTATCGTCAAAATTCATAAACTTGTTTGACGGTATGACGAATGGGAATTATGTAGCATAGTAGATGTAAATATGTAAAATATAGAAATAAATATATTTTAATATTTACAGAATTTTTCCTCTATTAAAAAGCTTATTTAAAAAGAAGCCCTCGTATTATTTCTATATATTACATATTTCGTCTGTATCTCATCCATCTTTTAATATCCTGCTTATATCGTTAGTATGTCCCTCCTTTTCTATGTTCCAGTTAAACCTCAAATTATTTTTTTCGAAATGGATCCCTTTTCTTTATATAAATTGTGACCATTTTTATGGAGAGAAATTGCTCGTCACTTGAGAGTGCAAACATACGCATCGTGTATCTTACATCCACATTGTTTCGTTTGTTTAAGAGAGCATTTATTATTCATTGTTCTAGAACCAAGAGTTTTCGAGGAATACATTGTATAATTGGTGGTGAACAAGTGTATGCGATGCTATAATTATGTATACATTAAGAATAATTAATAGTAAAGGAACATTCAGGAGAGTACTTAAAGTAAAATGTGTTGTATTGCAGTATGAATTAAGAAAAAACTTATTGAATAATCGACAACTTCTTTTTGTTTATAAATATGCTTTTCTTACTATATAATTCTCGCTAAAGCAAGAATAAATCACAGCCGTTCTACAGTGAACGCATTAGATAATAAGTAGGATATTATCACGAATACCAATAAACAAAATTTGAAGTTAGATCTAAGCAATTAAATCCCTAATAAATTAACAAACTTTTTCAACAGTTTTAAACTTCTGCTACTTCAATCGACCTACATATGTACATATACTCCAATTAATCTTATTATATTTCTGTATATTTAAGTGCTTATTGCTGAATATAGTTATTTACTACTGTATTTACTATATACGATGGTGGAATGGGTGGGAAAGTTCATAGAATGACGGATATATGGCGCAGTTTTAGACTGTCTTTGTGGCACTTGTCTCAAGCACAAGACAAACGTTTTGTTAATTTCACTTATGTATATTTTTTGTGTTTATTTAATTCACTTATTGTATATGTACATATCTAAAATGTCAATATACGAGGGAGCGTTTTTATATTCGCGGAATGGGGGACAAGGGGTGGAAATAAAAAAACCAAATTATTTTTCTTATTCAATATATTCACCTGCAAGACGGATACATTTTTCACATCTTTCAATTAATTTATTTATACCCTCATAAAAAATGATTTCTCTTTATCTGCAAAATACGCCGAAACTGCCTCCTTGACTTCATCATCGGAACAGGTAATAATCACTCGGGGCCAGGTCTAGGCTGTAGGGTGGGTGATTCACAATTTCGAAGCCCACTTTATGCAGGGCAGCTAACGCAACGCGGCTCTTGTGGACGGGCGCGTTGTCGTGCAAAAGCAGAACACCTTTTGTCAATTTTCCCCGTCTTTTCTCTTTAATGGCTTCTTTTAGTCGCTCTAATATTGAAGCGTAATATTCTCCGGTTATAGAAACACCTTTACCTTTATAATCAATTAACAATATTCCTTCCGAGTCTCAAAATACCGTTGCCATGAGTTTCCCAGCTGATTGTGACACTTTAAATTTCTTGGGAGGTGCTGTGCCCTTTTATGCCACTGCATGGAGTCTTGTTTGGACTCAGGTTCATAATGATGAACCCAAGTTTCGTCTCCAGTAACAATTCCACTCAATACACCATCCTTGACTTCATTACAGAGGTCCAAAAATGCACGCGAGCACTCTACGCGCTGTTGTTTTTGCAACGGCGTGAGCATTCTCGGCACCCATCTTGCGCTGACCTTAGATATGCCCAGATGATCGTGTAGGATTTTAAAAATTGTTGTATCGGATACTCCAACCATTTCTGCGAGTTGTTTCTTCTTTAGTCGAGCACCTTCGAGTACAATTTGTTCAACTTTTTGGATAAGTGCTGGCGTGTCACCTCAATGCTCCTGCCCGGCCTCGGGTCGTCTTCAAGGGATTCCCTTCCTTGTTTAAATAAACTATGCCACTTGTATACCATGGTTTTTCCTGGACAAGAGTCGCCGTAAACCAATGACATCTCATTCATTATGATCGCGACTGATTTTCCTTGCCTGGTAAGGAACTTTATAACGGCACGATATTCGATTTTTTCCATATTTCACTTTTCACTCCTGATTATGTTACTTGGTTGACGATAGCTCAAAGACTAACTGTCTAATAACAATGAAACTTCGTATTTATACTAATCATGAGTCGCTGCACAGGCCACGCCCCCAATGCGCCTACTCACCCCTCTACAACCCGCTCATTCCTCGAATATAAAAACGCTGCCTCGTATATTCAACCGAATACGTCCATAGCATCACTACATAATGCAATGGTTTGCGATGTTATCGTACATGTGTCCATTGATACATATTTTACCGATGCAAGCATGTAATACTCGTCGTTACTGTTCAATCAAATTTGGCCCCATCTGGACCATGTAACTACTTAAGAAAACGAACGTCGTCTTTTCTCCCCTCGGCTTGCAATATATCAACACAATATGCGATGGCGGACAGTTTCCCTTATAACTACAAGGGGTTTGCAGCTAGAGCATGAATAGAAGGTAAATGGAATTGACACTTTTAAACGAACAATTTGGGGAATTGTAAGTCAGGCATCTTCCAAGGCTAGGACCAATACACTTTTTTTACTTTCTTCTTAACCGATCGCTCATACACTTACTGAACTAATTATGTGTAAAGGATCCAATATCTGCGATTAAGCGGAAATAAACCTTTGTTAAAAGTATGCGTTACTAATAGATATTTCGAGTTGTTTTTTTTCCAATAGTTAGTTATTCTATTGCCGTTTTCAGAGTAGTGTTTGTTTGCGTATTCCTAATTTTTTATTCTTTTGAAAGTATCCTATGTGAGTTTTGAACCCAGTCTCGATATTCCGAATACATATTTATATATACAGTTGTTGCCTATCCTCCGGATCTTTTCTCATAAGCCTTTGACGGAATTATCATTGTACACACATTTTCTTCTAGTCGTTTATGATCTACCCGTGTTGTCCAATCCCTTGTTTGTGACAATTCTTTTTCTATGTAGCCATTTAATTTTTTCAGGCTCTTCTATCTTATCTTCTTCATCCGTGGATATGCTCCGTGCTCTGTCGTATAACCATCTGACTACTCCAATTTTAACATTGCGAGGATATAATAGACAGTTCATGTTACATATATTGATATAGTCCTTATAATACTGGGGTCTGGATTAACCTTCTCTACTATAATCTGACTTGTATATAAAGTGCATACGAAATGTCCTCTCAGTGCGAAAATATTTATTTGCAAATAAACAATAATATATATGTATATGTGCACAGATTTAGCGGCAGATTCCTATTAACGATCAATATATGTGCGGAGTTGTAAATCATTACGCAGATGGTATTGATATAGTTTATAATATATTATATTTTAAACAAACCTTAAAAAAACGAATAATGTAATATAATATTTTATTCTTTTCGAATAAAATAATTGCAGTAATAAAATTAATCTTCTGGCCACAATCAGCGCAGAAGTTAATCCAACCAGGTTAACGTAACAAATATCGTTTGAAAAATGCACGCAATAATGAATAATGGGAGAAAACCATATACCGATCTCGAAGATCAAAGTGGAAGCACTAATGGGACGTATAATTCTTTCTCGTTGTACTATGTATTTTTATCGTTTCACATTTAATATCTGCATAGTATTTATAATTCTCATCAAGATTCAAATTGCCTGAGGAGCTTTGAAATTAGGCGAAAAGCGATGACTTTATTAGCATTTGCTAATAAACAGCAACTATTTAGTTGCTTATGCCTAGGATTATATGATAAACTATTCCAATTCTACCTAATAGATAAAGTTTGTGAAGTTTGTTATTTCTATGCACATGTAGGTACATACATCCATATTACGAACATTCACCTATACTTCACTGTCCTACTTAATAAATATGACTTAGAATGACGTTTTAAAATTTTAAATATAAGACTTTTTAAGTTTAGACATATTCGACGCACCATATTCAACCATACAAGTCAATCAACTGAGAATTCTGTCTTTATTCTTGCCAAAAATTAAGTAACTTGCGCTAATATATAATATTAAATTCGAAACTTTTGCAGTTCCACCAAAATGGACAGTTGAACCGACGGATGCCAGTGCTGCAGCGGGTCAAGAAGCGATCCTCCATTGTCAAGCAGGTGGATACCCAAGCCCGACAATTACATGGAAAAAAGCAATAGGTAAGTTGTCGATTGCGATAGAAACAATTTTAATCATGTTAATAGTCTAATCTACAGGACTTATAGAAACTGATTCTATGATAACATTAAGCATAGAACTCTGAAACATAAATCCCGAAAAAGCAATCATATACTTCGATAAATGTGTGTATAAACGTATTTACTCCCTGATGTGCTTCGACAACACAACATGATTTCGTCTCCAAGCGTTCTACTGTAACAACTCTCTCCATCTTTTCCCAACATGTATCGGAGACATTGGATAGACAGAAGCTGGTGGACGTCATTCCACTGACATGGCTAAAGCCTTTCATCGCATTGACCAGAAACTTCTTAAACTTCAGTGTCTGGGGTTCAGCGACTCGTTACTGAGTTTATTTCAATCTTACCTTACTGATTGTGAAATTTTTGTTTCTTACAATAATTTCTTTTTAGTCGTCGTTCCATTACATCTGGTGTACCATAGGGGTCTAACTTAGGACCACTTTTACTTTTACTTTTCATTAACAACCTGTCAGAGTCTATTAATTGCAAGATATTGAATTTTTTTTTAATTGTAACATCAGAGTCTGATCGTGAGGATTTATAGCATAATTTGCCCGGTGTTTATGAATGATGTAGTAAAAATAAGTTAGCATTAAATACGTCCAAATGCGAGATTATGTCTGCACCCGCAAGAAATCTTTATTAGAGTATAAGTATGGGGTTGCTTCTGTTCCTTTTCTTAAATGTGATACTGTAAATGATTTGAGAGTGTATTTTGATAATGAATTAGTGAATTATCTTTTAATATCTGTTTATCAACTGTTGCTTCATCGCCATATAGAATGATGGGCTTCATATCGCGAAATACTAAGCAATTTTTAATACATCCACATTGAAAACTTTATACATTTCACTTTATTTGCCATTGTAATATGGTTTAATAGTGTACAATCCTTATTACTAATACCAAAAAAAAGCTATAGAGTGTGTGCAGCGACGAGTTTTGACGTACCTATGGCTCAGAAATTACTGTGTCAACCCTTACAGAGACTTTCCCTATGAATCCTTATTGAACACTTATTCCGTGACTTCGTTGGAACTGAGACGGGTTGTGTCCAGTTTGTCTTTTTCTTTGGGTTAATCCACGTTTGTATTGATTCTCTGAATCTTCTGAGTAGACTCAACTTTCATTTGTCGCATCTTACACCCATACAAGATCAAGCTGACTCAAGAATTGAAGCCGATGGATCATTTGAAGCGATGTACGTTCTCCGATTGGGCTCTGGAAAAGATGCGCCAAGATGATC
This sequence comes from Dermolepida albohirtum, assembly GCA_031893035.1. Lineage (NCBI taxonomy): Eukaryota > Metazoa > Arthropoda > Insecta > Coleoptera > Scarabaeidae > Dermolepida > Dermolepida albohirtum. The sequence continues at coordinate 184,791 of JAVIWB010002134.1, read as the reverse complement.
AATTTCATCGCAAAATCATTTTCAGTGGCGAAGCTCATTTTTTGCTCAATGGTTTCGTCAATAAGTAAAATATGCGTTATTGATCGGGTGAAAACACATGTGCTTCATGAAACACCACTTCATCTACAAAAAATAACTGTTTGGTGCGGTTTGCATGCCGGCGGCGTCATAGGGCCATATTTTTTCGTCGACGATAATGATCGTTACTGTAAATGGTAATCGTTTTCGCGCCATGATTACCGATTATTTTTGGCCCGAATTGGAAGATATTGACTTGGACAACATGTGGTTTCAGCAGGACGGTGCCACAAGCCACACAGCACACGTTACAATCAATTTATTGAAGAGTAAGTTTGATGAGCGTGTTATCAAGAAATGGACCAGTCGATTGGCCGCCTCGTTCGTGCGATTTAACGCCTCTGTACTTTTTTCTTTGGGGCTACGTCAAGTCATTGGTCTATGTCAACAAGCCGACAACGTTGGAAGAGCTCAGAGCCAACATTGAACGCGAAATAGCAGCCGTTTCGGCCGAATTGTGTGGCCGAGTCATCGAAAATTGGGTCCAACGAATCGACCGCTGCAAACGTGCCCGCGGTGGCCATATGAACGGAGCCGAGTTCCATTCATAAATGTTTTGATTGTACTTCAACCCGATAATGAAGTTTTTGAAATATCTCAAATGGTCTACATTTTATTTTGAAAAAAAGTTGTCAAGTCCTTATTGGAAAACCCTTTATTATCAATTGTCCTATTGTTAGTATATGTATAGTGTTGGGCTATAAATTCTTTAATATTATTATTATTAATATTAATATAAATTTATGAATACAAAGGTTTAACTATAGAACTATTAACCCGTTTGATCATTTTCGAACAATATAAAATATCGAATCGCGACATTTGTGGCATGATTTATTTTGGAAATTACTTCGACAAGAAGGTCTGATGAATTGCAGGGGCTACTTCAAATAAATCAAAACGTTTGCAAGGTAACGAGCGGTTATTTCGCCCTCTGAAATAAGTTTCGTTTCTTCCGAGGATTTATTTAGTTCTTCACGAACAGATGATAAGTGTATTAAATCACCTAATTTGACAGATTAGTAAATTCATTTCTGTATTGATATAATAAATATTTATATCACCTCTGCGATGCTAAATTTTTCGCTTACGTTACAGAAACATAGAAAATTTATTTGTGATTTTGATTACACAATTGCTAAAATTAGTGCCGATTTTATTGGAATTATATGTACGTATAGGTTCTCCAATTTTTAATTGAAAACCTTGACATATTTGCCTTATAATGACTTGTTAAAAAATGGATTTATTTTATTACTTCCTTCGTTTCGATACTATTTTTTTTTTTTTGAGAGGTGGAAATTAATAAATTTAATAATAATTATAATATTTGCACGTGATGGTCAGTAAATTTACTACGAGCGCTACAGTATTAAAAGTGATGGTTTCTAGTTGGAGCGCTGCAATAAATACAATTAAGAAAAGAAGTTTAAGGAGATCATAATTAATAATAGTTTGGTCTTTGATGATGAATCGGAGGTCCAATACGTGTGTTAAGCTGAAAGAAACGTTATTAACGGAAATAAAACAACAGGATTGTCCTTAAAATGTTATTTCCTAATTTAAATAAAATAAATTCTTAAAGCTTAAATATTGTATATTAAATAAAATTGATAAGCAACGATAAAAGCAAAATATAAATAATTGTAAATGCTTTTTACTTTATATATGTAAATGATTTATTAGTAATCTTGCGTTGTCCTGCCTTGTGTTATGGCGACGACGTAAAGATTTTTACAGCTGTTTCTCCCATTGAAAATGTCAATCGGCTTCAAGCGAGTCTAGACCTTATTTCAACGTGGTCTAAGTCTAATTGTCTTTGTTTGAACATAGGCAAATGTTTTGTCATGACATTTATCCGCAAGTTATCTATTATCTCTTTCTCATACTTCTTAGATGGATGAAAGTTTACTCCATCATGGACCTTGGTATTTTCTTTGATTCCTCACTGAGTTTTAATATACATATTGATAATATTTATCGTCCTGCGGTTAAGAGTGCTGGCTTTATAATGAGGACAACACAGTATTCTAAGGATATTGACTTATTGAAACCGGTGTTCTTTGCATTGGTTGTCAGTAATCTGAAATATGGGTCGACTGTATGGTATCCCTTGTACGGTTCGCAAATAAACGTAATAGAACGCGTTCAACGCCGATTTCTGAAATTCTTCGCATTCAAATCTACGGGCGTGTATCCTGAGCGTGGCGTCAAATACAACGTTATGTTGGAGGAGCACAATGTATAATCACTGGAGGAACGCAGATTCAGACACAGTGTTCGTTTTCTTTACAAGCTGGTAAATGGTCGGATTGACTGTTCAAGCCTCTCGCCCAAACTAAACTTCTCAGTTTCTCGTGCCTCCTCCAGAAGCTCAGTCGCATTTGTCTACCGTACGCCGAGGACGAATCTCCTCTGGAAGGCTCCCCTGTGTCATATGTCCCTGAACACCATCAGACCCTATAGCGATATTTTTGTCGGTTCTTTTAATTCTTAATTTTCCATTATTTTAAGTTATTATTAAATGTTTAGTCGTATTATTTTTATTTTTGTATTATTAATTACTTTTGAAATTTATTTTTACTGTATGTATAATACTTCGTCTTACTTGTATAATAATGTTTTGTCCTTTAATTGGGTTCGCCTGTTGGCCAATAAATATATATTATTATAAAATAACCAAAATAATAGAAACCTGTGGAGTAAAATATACAAGAATTCAAGAATTAAAATGAAAGTAGGTATCGAATAATATGCTATGTACTTGCATGTGTGAACAGAATATTGTATATATATATATATATATATATATATATATATATATATGGATAATATTAGATTCGTTCAAACACACACACACACACACACACACACACACACACACACACATATATATATATATATATGTATACATATGTATACCTCGCAATCGCAAGGTAAATACATGGAAAACAACACGTGCGGTAACAACTTCATTCACGCACGTGATTTGCAGTTGAAAGACGTAGCAACAGCGACGTTGCTACAAGAAGAAGATAATGATTTCTTTGAAATTGGGTCCTTTAAGACTGTCGGTGGGGCGAAATGCAATTGCACTGGTCATATTTGCAATGAGTCAATGAAAAAAAGAGGATAGGCATGCCAAAAATTAGAATGAATTAAAAGGCGCGATATATTTAATATAATTACCAAGTATTTAGGTAGATCATTGTGCAAAATAATAAATGTGTATTCTGTGTGAGAAAAGATTAATGTTTAAATTTCTAATTGCATTTAGAAATTAAATAAAATTGAATCGATTTTAAATGTAAGCGAGGGGAATATTACAGAAACTATTCCAGAATTGTCGTAGACGCAAGTAGTTTCGTCCTAGGAAAATATTGACCGTTGATTTATTACAGCCTGACTGTAATACATGACTCAAAATAAACGATTTCTCATTAAAATATTTCCTCACAAACGTTGTTTTAACAAAAACAATTTCTTATTTAAAGTAGAATCGCATCTAAATCAAATAGATAATAAAAACATGATCAGAAAAAATTATATATGCGAAGTGTAACAATCTGCGACAACCTCCTTATTGTACTAACAGGAAAATTGACTGAGATTTTGGGCCGGCCGAGTTTGAACAGAAAATTGATTCAAACCTATTCTTGCAAACGAAAGAGCAGCTTATCTTTGAAGTTGGAAAACTCGTGGTTGATCTGATGTACATGGAGCAACAGTTCCGTGCTAAAACCGAAAACACCAGTCTTGAACTGCATCAAGAGAATTAGAGATCTGTTACACGAGAAAAGAAAGTCCTGTAAGGAATGAAAACAAACTCGATCCCAGGACGACAAACAATTATGAAATTAATTATGCGAGCAGCTCAAAAACTAAATTAATGCCATCAAAAACGAAAGTTAATATAATAATGATTGTCGAGTTTTTCCTGTGATCCACGAAGTCGACGACAATTATTCCGAGGAGATAAAAAAAGGTAGAAATATTTGCCGATTATTTGTCAAATACATCTAGCCTCATCCACCAACTAGCATAGATGAAATTTCACAAATCACTAACAGAGATGGCGCTATAAAAATAACATCAGCTGAATTTGGGAGTACTATTAATAATAACCTCAGCACAAAGAAAGCTTCAAGCTAATTACATGATAAATAATGACGAAGTTGCACCGCAAGGTTGTGCTTAAACTTGTACACCCCTTCTACGTAGCGTTCTACTCCGATACGTACCAATGCAATGAAAAGTTGGTAATAAACATCCCTAAGCCTAATAAACCATCATCATTGTTAACCATTATGTTCAAGCTATTTGAAGTGTTATTTTTGCAGCGATTCGAACTTATCTTTGACGAGAAACAATTTATTTCGTTCATCAGTTCAGATTCCGCAACAAACACTCCACTATCGATCAAGTACATCGCATTGCAGATGTAATTGAAAGGTTCCTCGAAGAGAAAAAGATTCATGAGACGATATTTCGTGAAGTTGCTCAAGCATTTGTTCGAATGTAGCATCAGGGTCTAGCATACACATTGAAAAAATATTCGTTGTGACAAATGAGCCAAATTCTTCATCACCGACCATCACCTAAGACTCAAATATATAGAAGAATACAGTCCTCAATACGATGAGTAGTTGGAATAACATTTGTCGATCATACTCTTTCTCGGTACTGGTCAAGTTCCGCAAACTTCTGTGTCAGAATCAATGTTCTATTTCCAGCTTAGGACTTTGACCTTTCTCAATATTTGAATTTAAAAACTGATTATGATTCCTTTTTCAAGTAAATTTGGTGGTTTTAACAAACACTTTCATTACTTCTACTTACTTAAACCTGCGGCAAAAATCTAGATTTCTTTTCATTTCTTTCGTCTTATTTCTGAAACTTCTCATACTTCGTTTGTTTATACTTAAAAAGATTTCTGGTCCGTTTGTCGGGGCAGTATCCTTAGCCCCATCCTTTATTTCCTGTAGATTAACGGCATTCCATAATACGATAAGTAGTTACAGCTAAATTTGTAGATGATACAGCTCTTCTCCGTACTGGGTGAGACATCCAGTTAGACACAAGTAAATTACGCCATAGTTACAGCCGTCGACAATTTCACAAAATGAACAAAGAAATTGCACATCATATTAAATGAGGCGAGGTTGACTCCCATCAGTTCCACCGATAAGAAACTACACACTATTTTTGACCAGCTAACTAGCAATTCCTCTTGTCAACGAAGCCAAGTATCTGAGCATAACTTTGAATGATAAGCTAACATAGAAAGCAGGTGAAAAAGATAACTACATGTGCAGGGTTACAGTAAAACGTCCCTGGTCACCATATGCTATGTGTTTGTGGTTATGGGACCAGTTTTCTAAAAGATCAAGCTTTTTAAAAAATCTTTGGGATGAATAGGGACTGCAGTCATCAACTAGAAATTGATCAATGACAGAACAGAACAAAACACGTCAAAATTAGAAATTATTTAAAGCACTGTTTAATTAAAAGGATTGTATCAATATTAAAAATAGTATCGTTGAAAGATTAAAAGTACTTTAGAATGATGTGTCACACAACTTGCTTAGTGTATCAGTGTATAATAATAGCGAATAATTAGTAAGCTGAGCCCTAGACAGAAGTTATCTGACAGATATATATTTGACAGGCAGTAAATATTATTCTTCGTCAAAGAATAAAAGCTCGAACTTCTAGCTGTAGTTAGAAATTAAATAAAATTAGAACTGAATATTATAGAAAACATATCTTTCGTTTGTAGGCAAATACTTCTGGGAATATAGACTTTCGTTTATAATCGGCACATGTTAACTAACAAAGAGATTTCTCCTTAGAAATATTTATAACTTACATCGCAAAATGCTGTAGATAAATGATGTCCCTTTTAATAGGTCAATGCCACAATGTATTAATAAATACGTATAATTATAGGTTATAATATATGTAACCAATTTCTGTAGATGTATCATTCGTACTCCTCTAGATATGATGCAGTATGTTTTCCAGTTCCTTCTACTTAATCAAAACGTATGTATATATTTCAGGACAACAGCCGGGAGAATACAAAGACTTTTTGTTCGAGCCGAACGTACATCAGTATCACAACGGAACACTGAGTTTCATGCACGTCTCCAAGGATAACGAGGGTCAATATCTCTGTGAGGCCAAGAACAACATAGGGACCGGTGTCAGTAAGGTTATCTTCCTAAAAGTCAACGGTAATAATTTACTTAACTTATACCAACACACGTAATGTACTCCCGTTCCTTTATCATTGTTTATTTCCGCTTTACAGCGCCCGCACACTTCCCGCAAAAAACTAAACAAGTTCAAGTGGTTAAAGGTGAACAGGCACACTTACAATGTTCCGCTCTGGGAGATACACCGATGGAAATAATATGGAAGATGGGCAACCAATATATTGTCGCGGATAACGATCAGCGATATACTATACGGGAACAAGTATTGGCGGAAGGAATGGTTTCCGAATTGGGCATCGAGAGAACTATTCGACAGGATACGGCGACGTTCACGTGTTCGGCGACGAACGCTTACGGTCAAGATGAAATGAGCATACAATTGATAGTACAAGAAATTCCGGAAGCGCCGAGGAATGTTCGAGTTATAGAACAATTGAGCAGATCTATTGGATTGTCGTGGACGCTGGCGTACGCGGGAAACAGTCCCATTAATAATTACATCGTACAATATAAACTAGGATCAGGTATATATAATTTTCAATAAGTTTCATAATGGTGAAATAACGATTAATATGTACAGAGTGATTTCTTCCTTCCCTATTTTCCTATTTCCAAGAAAAATACCGCGTATTTTATAAAAAATTACAAAGGTATAACCTTTTTGCTACTCATTACTTTTGCACAACCTGAAAAGATGCATATTTAGTAAAGTACATCTTAAATGATTTGAAAATTGCTCGTAAACCAAAGAGTGCAGTTTATTAGTAAAAGTTTATGAGTACACAATATTACAAAATTAAGTGTTCCGCAAGGTTCTGTGTCAGAACCACTGCTATTTCTAATTTAGGAAATTGACATATTTGAGTTTAGAAACTGATACCGTCTTATTTAATTTCCATTTCGAGAAAACTTAATGATTTTTAACGAGAGAATAAAACCCTGAACCCTTTCATTTCATCATCACTATGAAATGAAACATCTACTTACTTAAGCCCATGTTAAAAATTTAAATTTCGTGCCGTTTTTTAAATATTATTTCTGCAACTTTCCCTTCTTCGTTTTTTCATGATCTTCTAGAACCTTCCTTCTTTCTCCCACCTATACTTTATACATTGTATTCGCTAGTCTGTTATCTTTTCCATTCTACATATTAATTTTCCCAAAGTATTAATTCTCTTACATAGTTTTGTAATGGAATTGCTAATTTTTTTAATATCTTAATCCTTGCGTTATCTAGTATTCTAGTATCTGCTGCCTACCCGTCTATATAAACGCATCTCTCTACTAATTTATTTATTACTAGGTATCTAGCGCTCGCATCCTCCCAATAATATAGGTTCAATAATTTTTATTATTTCAGTCCCTAAACCTTTTTTAACAAAAACTTTGTTTTCATGGAGTTACATATCTTTCAACTTCATTCAATTCTTTCATTTATTCGTTTTGCTATTTCCTCAAAAATTACCACACCTTCCTCTACATAGATGTATCTTCTTTATTTTCCAATATCCTACGAAATATTTTTCTAATAATAGTTTGACTTTCCTGACGACGTCATTCATATTAAATAGAATAATAAGGGACTCAAGAAATACCTTTGTTTTTTAGTTCTATGTTGTTAGTGTGGAAGTCAAACAGTTCATTTCCTACCTCTAAATGACTTAAATGTTGCGATATATTTTGAGTATATTTTATGTCTTTTCTAAAAGATATTCCAAGGTGAATTTTAAGATTGTATTTTAAAGAGGTCATCATAGGCTGTGAGCAGGAATGGAGTTCACGATTTTCATAGCAATGTTTATAACATCCTACATATTAGTGTTTTTGAACATAGAACTTGATAATGAATGATGCAATAGACTGAGGAAAACGATGGACAGTCATCATTAGCTCGATAAATGCAAGATATCCATTTTAATTGCCAGACATTTCAGCTGCAGCTTCATTTATTGTAATACACGCGAGTTTGTAAACCGCTCTTTTACAAAATTAAAAAAGGCGTTGTAAATGTCTTTACCGCGTTTTCTCAAATAAATCATTACTAAAAATAATTGAACCGACATATCAGAAAGTACCACCCAAATAAAAATACACAACTGAACAGTATCTGTACTCGTCAAACTACTACGAAGAATTGTATGCACAATTATTACCACAAAAAGGTTTACATCTAAATCACAATTTTTGCTGTATATTTTAGATTGACAAAAAGAGCTCTCCTATGTTTCATTTTGAAAAACGCGCAATTATGTGTGCTGTGGGTAATTCAAATAACGAACGAGTGTATTTACATTTTCGATACTGATAACAAAAAGCTTCAATACTAGTTTGACTTTCCTAACGACCTTATTCATATCAAATAAAATAATAAGGGACTTGCTTTTTAGTTCTATGTTGTTAGTATGGAAGTCGAACTGTTCATTCCCTTCCTCTAAATGACTTAAATGTTGCGATATATTTTGAGTATATTTTATGTCTTTTCTAAAAGATATTCCAAGGTGAACTTTAAGATTGTATTTTAAAGAGGTCATCATAGGCTGTGAGCAGGAATGGAGTTCACGATTTTCATAGCCATGTTTATAACATCCTCCATATTAGTGTTTTTGAACATAGAACTTGATAATGAATGATGCAATAGACTGAGGAAAACGCTGGACAGTCATCATTAGCTCGATAAATGCAAGATATCCATTTTAATTGCCAGACATTTCAGCTGCAGCTTCATTTATTGTAATACACGCGAGTTTGTAAACCGCTCTTTTACAAAATTAAAAAAGGCGTTGTAAATGTCTTTACTGCGTTTTCTCAAATAAATCATTACTAAAAATAATTGAACCGACATATCAGAAAGTACCACCCAAATAAAAATACACAACTGAACAGTATCTGTACTCGTCAAACTACTACGAAGAATTGTATGCACAATTATTACCACAAAAAGGTTTACATCTAAATCACAATTTTTGATGTATATTTTAGATTGACAAAAAGAGCTCTCCTATGTTTCATTTTGAAAAACGCGCAATTATGTGTGCTGTGGGTAATTCAAATAACGAACGAGTGTATTTACATTTTCCATACTGATAACAAAAAGCTTCAATACTAGTTTGACTTTCCTAACGACCTTATTCATATCAAATAAAATAATAAGGGACTTGCTTTTTAGTTCTATGTTGTTAGTATGGAAGTCGAACTGTTCATTCCCTTCCTCTAAATGACTTAAATGTTGCGATATATTTTGAGTATATTTTATGTCTTTTCTAAAAGATATTCCAAGGTGAACTTTAAGATTGTATTTTAAAGAGGTCATCATAGGCTGTGAGCAGGAATGGAGTTCACGATTTTCATAGCCATGTTTATAACATCCTCCATATTAGTGTTTTTGAACATAGAACTTGATAATGAATGATGCAATAGACTGAGGAAAACGCTGGACAGTCATCATTAGCTCGATAAATGCAAGATATCCATTTTAATTGCCAGACATTTCAGCTGCAGCTTCATTTATTGTAATACACGCGAGTTTGTAAACCGCTCTTTTACAAAATTAAAAAAGGCGTTGTAAATGTCTTTACTGCGTTTTCTCAAATAAATCATTACTAAAAATAATTGAACCGACATATCAGAAAGTACCACCCAAATAAAAATACACAACTGAACAGTATCTGTACTCGTCAAACTACTACGAAGAATTGTATGCACAATTATTACCACAAAAAGGTTTACATCTAAATCACAATTTTTGCTGTATATTTTAGATTGACAAAAAGAGCTCTCCTATGTTTCATTTTGAAAAACGCGCAATTATGTGTGCTGTGGGTAATTCAAATAACGAACGAGTGTATTTACATTTTCGATACTGATAACAAAAAGCTTCAATACTAGTTTGACTTTCCTAACGACCTTATTCATATCAAATAAAATAATAAGGGACTTGCTTTTTAGTTCTATGTTGTTAGTATGGAAGTCGAACTGTTCATTCCCTTCCTCTAAATGACTTAAATGTTGCGATATATTTTGAGTATATTTTATGTCTTTTCTAAAAGATATTCCAAGGTGAACTTTAAGATTGTATTTTAAAGAGGTCATCATAGGCTGTGAGCAGGAATGGAGTTCACGATTTTCATAGCCATGTTTATAACATCCTCCATATTAGTGTTTTTGAACATAGAACTTGATAATGAATGATGCAATAGACTGAGGAAAACGATGGACAGTCATCATTAGCTCGATAAATGCAAGATATCCATTTTAATTGCCAGACATTTCAGCTGCAGCTTCATTTATTGTAATACACGCGAGTTTGTAAACCGCTCTTTTACAAAATTAAAAAAGGCGTTGTAAATGTCTTTACTGCGTTTTCTCAAATAAATCATTACTAAAAATAATTGAACCGACATATCAGAAAGTACCACCCAAATAAAAATACACAACTGAACAGTATCTGTACTCGTCAAACTACTACGAAGAATTGTATGCACAATTATTACCACAAAAAGGTTTACATCTAAATCACAATTTTTGCTGTATATTTTAGATTGACAAAAAGAGCTCTCCTATGTTTCATTTTGAAAAACGCGCAATTATGTGTGCTGTGGGTAATTCAAATAACGAACGAGTGTATTTACATTTTCGATACTGATAACAAAAAGCTTCAATACTAGTTTGACTTTCCTAACGACCTTATTCATATCAAATAAAATAATAAGGGACTTGCTTTTTAGTTCTATGTTGTTAGTATGGAAGTCGAACTGTTCATTCCCTTCCTCTAAATGACTTAAATGTTGCGATATATTTTGAGTATATTTTATGTCTTTTCTAAAAGATATTCCAAGGTGAACTTTAAGATTGTATTTTAAAGAGGTCATCATAGGCTGTGAGCAGGAATGGAGTTCACGATTTTCATAGCCATGTTTATAACATCCTCCATATTAGTGTTTTTGAACATAGAACTTGATAATGAATGATGCAATAGACTGAGGAAAACGCTGGACAGTCATCATTAGCTCGATAAATGCAAGATATCCATTTTAATTGCCAGACATTTCAGCTGCAGCTTCATTTATTGTAATACACGCGAGTTTGTAAACCGCTCTTTTACAAAATTAAAAAAGGCGTTGTAAATGTCTTTACTGCGTTTTCTCAAATAAATCATTACTAAAAATAATTGAACCGACATATCAGAAAGTACCACCCAAATAAAAATACACAACTGAACAGTATCTGTACTCGTCAAACTACTACGAAGAATTGTATGCACAATTATTACCACAAAAAGGTTTACATCTAAATCACAATTTTTGCTGTATATTTTAGATTGACAAAAAGAGCTCTCCTATGTTTCATTTTGAAAAACGCGCAATTATGTGTGCTGTGGGTAATTCAAATAACGAACGAGTGTATTTACATTTTCGATACTGATAACAAAAAGCTTCAATACTAGTTTGACTTTCCTAACGACCTTATTCATATCAAATAAAATAATAAGGGACTTGCTTTTTAGTTCTATGTTGTTAGTATGGAAGTCGAACTGTTCATTCCCTTCCTCTAAATGACTTAAATGTTGCGATATATTTTGAGTATATTTTATGTCTTTTCTAAAAGATATTCCAAGGTGAACTTTAAGATTGTATTTTAAAGAGGTCATCATAGGCTGTGAGCAGGAATGGAGTTCACGATTTTCATAGCCATGTTTATAACATCCTCCATATTAGTGTTTTTGAACATAGAACTTGATAATGAATGATGCAATAGACTGAGGAAAACGCTGGACAGTCATCATTAGCTCGATAAATGCAAGATATCCATTTTAATTGCCAGACATTTCAGCTGCAGCTTCATTTATTGTAATACACGCGAGTTTGTAAACCGCTCTTTTACAAAATTAAAAAAGGCGTTGTAAATGTCTTTACTGCGTTTTCTCAAATAAATCATTACTAAAAATAATTGAACCGACATATCAGAAAGTACCACCCAAATAAAAATACACAACTGAACAGTATCTGTACTCGTCAAACTACTACGAAGAATTGTATGCACAATTATTACCACAAAAAGGTTTACATCTAAATCACAATTTTTGCTGTATATTTTAGATTGACAAAAAGAGCTCTCCTATGTTTCATTTTGAAAAACGCGCAATTATGTGTGCTGTGGGTAATTCAAATAACGAACGAGTGTATTTACATTTTCGATACTGATAACAAAAAGCTTCAATACTAGTTTGACTTTCCTAACGACCTTATTCATATCAAATAAAATAATAAGGGACTTGCTTTTTAGTTCTATGTTGTTAGTATGGAAGTCGAACTGTTCATTCCCTTCCTCTAAATGACTTAAATGTTGCGATATATTTTGAGTATATTTTATGTCTTTTCTAAAAGATATTCCAAGGTGAACTTTAAGATTGTATTTTAAAGAGGTCATCATAGGCTGTGAGCAGGAATGGAGTTCACGATTTTCATAGCCATGTTTATAACATCCTCCATATTAGTGTTTTTGAACATAGAACTTGATAATGAATGATGCAATAGACTGAGGAAAACGATGGACAGTCATCATTAGCTCGATAAATGCAAGATATCCATTTTAATTGCCAGACATTTCAGCTGCAGCTTCATTTATTGTAATACACGCGAGTTTGTAAACCGCTCTTTTACAAAATTAAAAAAGGCGTTGTAAATGTCTTTACTGCGTTTTCTCAAATAAATCATTACTAAAAATAATTGAACCGACATATCAGAAAGTACCACCCAAATAAAAATACACAACTGAACAGTATCTGTACTCGTCAAACTACTACGAAGAATTGTATGCACAATTATTACCACAAAAAGGTTTACATCTAAATCACAATTTTTGCTGTATATTTTAGATTGACAAAAAGAGCTCTCCTATGTTTCATTTTGAAAAACGCGCAATTATGTGTGCTGTGGGTAATTCAAATAACGAACGAGTGTATTTACATTTTCGATACTGATAACAAAAAGCTTCAATACTAGTTTGACTTTCCTAACGACCTTATTCATATCAAATAAAATAATAAGGGACTTGCTTTTTAGTTCTATGTTGTTAGTATGGAAGTCGAACTGTTCATTCCCTTCCTCTAAATGACTTAAATGTTGCGATATATTTTGAGTATATTTTATGTCTTTTCTAAAAGATATTCCAAGGTGAACTTTAAGATTGTATTTTAAAGAGGTCATCATAGGCTGTGAGCAGGAATGGAGTTCACGATTTTCATAGCCATGTTTATAACATCCTCCATATTAGTGTTTTTGAACATAGAACTTGATAATGAATGATGCAATAGACTGAGGAAAACGCTGGACAGTCATCATTAGCTCGATAAATGCAAGATATCCATTTTAATTGCCAGACATTTCAGCTGCAGCTTCATTTATTGTAATACACGCGAGTTTGTAAACCGCTCTTTTACAAAATTAAAAAAGGCGTTGTAAATGTCTTTACTGCGTTTTCTCAAATAAATCATTACTAAAAATAATTGAACCGACATATCAGAAAGTACCACCCAAATAAAAATACACAACTGAACAGTATCTGTACTCGTCAAACTACTACGAAGAATTGTATGCACAATTATTACCACAAAAAGGTTTACATCTAAATCACAATTTTTGCTGTATATTTTAGATTGACAAAAAGAGCTCTCCTATGTTTCATTTTGAAAAACGCGCAATTATGTGTGCTGTGGGTAATTCAAATAACGAACGAGTGTATTTACATTTTCGATACTGATAACAAAAAGCTTCAATACTAGTTTGACTTTCCTAACGACCTTATTCATATCAAATAAAATAATAAGGGACTTGCTTTTTAGTTCTATGTTGTTAGTATGGAAGTCGAACTGTTCATTCCCTTCCTCTAAATGATTTAAAGTGTTGCAATATATTGGGTCTGGGAAAAAGTTTGTGGCGTTTTTTCAGTAAAATTCAACTGGTCCCCGCATGGCGCGTGGACGAATTCATTTAAACCGAATATGCTCCATTATTATCGACAATGTTTCGCCATTTTTTTGGTAGATCCATGATCCCATCGGTGAAAAACTTCTGTGGTTTCTGGTCGAAAAACTGAATCAAGTAGTTTTCACAGGCTTCTTTTGAAACCAACTTAATTCCATTGAGAGAGTTCTGCAGAGATCGAAACAGATGATAGTCAGAGGGTGCTATATCCGGACTGTAAGGTGGGTGCATCAAAACTTCCCAACCAAACTCTCTCAATTTTTGACTGGTCATCAAAGAAGTGTGTGGTCGGGCGTTGTCATGATGGAAGACAACACTTTTCCTATTAAACAATTCGGGCCGTTTTCTTTCAATCGCCTGGCGTAATCTCTCTAGTTGTGCACAGTAGAGTTGAGAATCAATCGTCTGACCAGTTGGAAGTAGCTCGTAGTGGACGATTCCCCTCCAGTCCCACCATACACACAGCATCACTTTTTTTGGCGTCAATGTTGGCTTAGCGAACGCTTGTGACGGCTCACCATCCTTTATCCACGATCTTTTACGCTTCCGATTATCGTACGTAATCCATTTTTCATCTCCGGTTATTAAACGTTTCAGAAACGGCTCGATTTCATTCTGTTTCAGCAGCGCATCGCAGATGTTAATTCGGTCCATCATGTTTTTCACGCTCAACTCATGAGGAACCTATACGTCAAGCTTTTTTTTGTAACCAGCTTTGTGTAAATGGTTCAAAACAGTTTTGTGGTCAATGCCTAGCTCCATGCCAATATCGACACTGCTGATATGCTTATCTTGTTGGACTTTTTCAAGAATTTCATCAGATTTTTCAGTGATTGGACGACCGGAGCGTGACTCATCTTTCACATTGAAATTTCCAGAACGAAAGCGAGCGAACCATTTCCGCGCAACAGATTTCGATAAAGTACCTTCACCGTACACAGCACAAATTTTATCACAAGCCTGCGCAGCGTTCTTCCCCTTATCATAATAATATTGCAGAATATAGCGAAATTTCTCATTATTCTTCTCCATTTTCAAGTGCGAATAACTTTCCAACCACTGCACCGATTACAATGTTTCTACGCTCAAACTAACGTTCGGAAGGTCATCTAAAAAACGAGCCGTCGGTGGTTTCGCTGTGACTTGTTGTTCTTTAGTTATCGGCAACCAATGCCATCTATCGGGAAAAACGCCACGAACTTTTTCCCAGACCCAATATTATTTTGATTACATTTTATAATGTCTTTTCTAAAACTTACTGCATTCTGTCTGTTTCTCGTTTACTTATTTTTTTTACTAAATATGCAATAATATTCTGATATATTTGGAAAGAGCGAATTATTTTTTTTACTGATGTCTGATTTGTACCGTACACCATTTATTAACTAAGTACATTTAAGTACAATACCATAAGCACGCTTTTAACACATCTGCTCTGGTATTTGCCACAGAAATTCCGACTAGCTGAGGTCAAATGATCCCTTTTTGTAGTCTTACAAAAATTACTAGATTCTGCGAGGACATTCAACACAATTCTGGTAACAAACAGGCAATAAATCTCACTCATAATTAAATGTAAACAAGAATGCTAGACAAATAAATCTGAATTACATTTCAACCATCATGAGTCAGTATTCAATGCACACGATCTCGACTTATTCAAAGACGCTTAATCACATTAGCATCGAAATAATATGATTTAAAAGAAAGAGTAAGGTATTACTTTTGATTATTATTACAATGTTGCTGTGTGAGTGACCGAGAGAAGGCGGTTATCTTTTAATTTCGTAAGGGAATATGGACATATGTCTGCGATCGACATTTAAAGCTCTTACACTCACCCATAAAATTTTCTAATATTTTTCTAGGGCCATCCTTCTTATACATGGGCATGGCTATCGTATAATAAAATAACATTCTTTTTGTCTTTACAATATCTAAAGATTTATTCTATTTTTGGTAACAATTCGTAAGTTGAATCTAAACCCAAACCATCAGTATAAGTAGAAAAAATATTATCTAAATTGAAACATTTGCCGAAGCAATTGTCGCTGCTGCAATTAGAATTGAATAATTTTCAGATTCGTGGCCAAATCAACCTTTGAAAGTAATTGTACCGGGATCCCAAACATCGACTACTCTCCAGAATCTTCGTCCGTCACAAGTTTATCACATTAGAATATTAGGAGAAAATCGTTTGGGTGTCAGCGAGCCCAGTCAAGTCGTTCAAGTCAGTACTTTGGAAGAAGGTACCGTGAAATACATTAACAAATTTCCAACGCCTGTAATTACGTCAAGTTATTTCCAGTGCCCAGTGGCTCCCCCTTGGATATCAGAGCGGAAGCCAAAAGTTCGACAGAAATCGTGGTGACGTGGGAACCGCCGCCAAGGGAAACGTGGAATGGAAATTTATTGGGGTACCACGTGGGATACCAAATTCTCTCGGCGGAGACGCAGCAAAGTCAATATACTTTCAAAAGTGTAGAGGTCCGTGCACATTTTGGAGGCGAAGCAACTTTACAAGGCTTAGCAAAGTACACGACGTATAATATTATAGTCCAGGTCCGTACGAAAAATTGAGTTTGTTAAAATCAGGAATATTAATATGAAAATTTTTATTAGGCTTACAATAGTAGAGGCTCAGGACCAGCTAGCAATCCAGTCACCGCTAGAACTTTGGAAGATGCTCCGTCTCTACCACCTGAGAATATCAGATGTTCTGTTTTAAGTGCTCAAAGTGTCCGAATAACTTGGGAGCCGCCACTACCTGAAGGTCGAAATGGTAAAATACAAGGGTACAAAGTTACATATCATTCAATTTCCGAGTGGTTTGGTAAGTCATTTTAACCACTTTATTTTAGGAGCATTTTGTTAATTCATAGAATGTAAATTTGAAATATCATTTTATCAGATATAGAAAGTAAATCAAGAAGAGAGGAATGTTTTAGGAAGCGATAATTTGATCAATTTCAAAAAAGTAGTAAATATATCAACGTTTCTCAACTTTTTTACACAGCGACCCAATAAATTTGTTTGTACTGGTACTGAAACCCAAATATATATTTTGCGATCTAACAAAAAGTAAATCTCTTTTTTAAATATTTAAATAGTTCACCCGTTGAAGACAGATACCGGCAGCTAATATTTACCGTACCATTTTGTGACCCGTAAAAATTACAACACAGACTAATCTAATATTACTTGTAAGTAAATAATAGTAAAACGGGAACAGTCCTATACGAGAGTGGTCCAATAAGTACCCGGCCTGACCGACAGACAGCGGTAATTGTTCGAAAAATATCACTATTAGAAAGTACAGAATCTATAAAGCATATGTTTCAAGTTCTAAGATGCCACGTTGTTTAGTATTTGTTTGGCAGCCATCAATAGTGAACTTTTTCAATGAATTTGTAAAAATGAAAAGAAAATTGGTCATCGTTACGTGATACAATACTTTTATTTGAAAGGCCTCAGCCCAACCGATATAAAAGTTGAACTAGATTCTACTCTGGGTGAGTCTGCTCCTTCGTTTACAACAGTGAAATATTGGGTAGCAATAACGAGGCCGTATAAGCTGCCAAGACGAGCATCGCAGTTGTCGACCAAATGAGATGACAACTCCAGAAATGGTGAAGAAAATCCACAAAACGGTACTGGATGATCAGCGACTGAAAGTGCGTGAGCTAGCAGACATAGTAGGCATTAAAAAGTGGGGTACATCGTATATTATCTGAAAATTTGGACATGAGAAAGCTGTGTGCAGGATGGGTGCCGCGTTTGCTCACACTCGAGCGAAAACAGTGTCGTGAAGATATTTCAATTGAGTGTTTAGCGAAGTTTCACAGCAGCAAAGCAGAAATTTTGCGTCGTTTCATAACCACGGATGAAACATGGGTCCATCGCTTCACACCTGAGACAAAAGAACAATCAAAACAGTGGACTCAAAAGGGAGAACCGGCTTCAAAGAAGGCGAAGAACGTTTCATCTGCAGGTGAGGTCATGCCATCGGTTTTTTTGGGATGCGCGTGGAATAATTTTCAATGACTATCTTGAAAAAGGAAAATCAATCAACGGTGAGTATTATGCGGACTTATTGCAACGTTTTAGCGAAGAAATCAATCAAAAACGGCCACATTTGGCTAAAAAGAAAGTGTTGTTTCATCAAGACAATGCACTAGCTGACAAATCCGTTATTGCAATGGCCAAAATGAATGAATTAAAGTTTGAATTGCTACCTCATACACCCTATTTGCCAGATTTGGCCGTCTCGGTTTATTTTCTGTTCCCAAACTTGAAAAAATGGCTCAGTGGTCAAAAATTTTCCAACAATGAAGAAGCGATGTCGGCAGTTGGTGACTATTTTAAGGAGCAAGACAGTTCTTATTATAGAAAGGGTATCGAACTTATTGAACATCGCTGGGAAAAGTGTATGGAGCTGAAAGGAGATTATGTTGAAAAATAAATATATTTCTGTCCAAAATTTTTGTGTTTTCTTTGTTGAGTCGGATACTTCAGGAATCACCCTCGTATTTAGCGCACAGCGTAAAACGAAATACAATTATTAAATTTCTAAAATGGAAAGAAAAAGCAATATAGTCCTGAATGCTGAACTGTGTAAAATATGCGTAAATAACCTAGAATAATTGAACTATTGAGCCCCAATATAAACACCCAAAAATTTTTAAAATTAAAATAAATGCATGTAAATGAATATATAGATTAAATGATTGAACAGTTATAAATTAAATATAAATGCTAATTAAAATAAGTCGAAATTAAAAGGTGAGGTACATTGATTACATTAACGAATGAGCTAAATTATTTATTGAGAGCAGCAAATATTCTGCGACAGTTATCGAACTATCACCACTTTAAAAAAACGCCTATCCGCTAAGTACGCACTATGAACCACTTTATTGATACGTAATTACTAAATACGACAATGTCACTGTGATAAAATACTGCCAATTGCACTATCACTACACATTTTAGAATTTCCGGTTCTCCTTGTTCTTCTTTCCATGCATTCAATTAATTCTGTTCAACAAAAGTTCGTTAATTATTACTTGAAATCATAAATTTAGTTACATCTAGAGGTAAGAAAAACCATCCACTAATACGGATGTATCTGACACTTACCTAAGGTAGCACTACACAAATCGCAACTGTGGAAACTACAAGTCTCAATTGTTAAAGGGCTTGTTGCTTTATAAAACGACGAAAGGAGGATACATAGGTTTATGTATCTTCTTCCTTTATCCAACAACTATATAGATCGTCTCTCTGTTGAAAATAATATAATTTTTCTTTAAAAAGATCAAGATGGTAGTCTCCCAAAATATTTTCCTCTCTTCCTTGATTTTCTATGTACAAAATATAATATATATTTATTTAACAATATAATTCATTTAATTAATTTACTAGACAACGACGATCAGGAAACAAAAGTAATACAAATGCAATACACCACACTGACTGGGCTGAACAAATACACAAACTACAGCATAACTACTTTGGCGTTTACTGATATTGGCGACGGAGTTAGATCAGACCCCATTTACTGCCATACTGAAGAAGACGGTAATGCTGTAATACATATCGATTACATAACTGTGCACTTATATTCTTATACTTTTATGGGATAGTTCCGAATGCGCCTGCTGATATAAAAGCCCTTCTCAGTGCCCCAAATAAAATTCTCGTTTCGTGGTTGCCCCCAAGGCACAGCAATGGAATCTTGGTCGGCTATACATTTTATATGAGCACCTTGGAAGATGGCAGGGAAGAAGGTACTCATAAAAGACTTCTAGGTCCTGAGACGGAAATACATGAAATTGATCGTATGCAACCGACAGCAATGTGTCAATTTTGGGTTACAGCTTCCACAAAGGTAAGTAACTAATCTCAGATATTCCTCTACAAACCGCCCAAAAAACAAAATATCAGTTTTTGCTATTTTAACATAAATTTACAAGTTTTAAGATGTTCTTTACCTTCGGTCAATTACAAATTTCTATATAACAAATTTAATTTATTAGATTTCATATTTTTATAACAAATATCCACTTAATTAGTGTCAACGACAGTAAAGAGTTCAATATTTACAAGCTTCAAATGTCAAGTGGTTTTGCAGATGTTTCGTTGCGATTTTTCATTAAGAGGAAAGGTAAAAATACTGATAATTATTTAAAGTCATCATCATCATAATCCTTCCTCCGCTACTTCGCGGTGTCGAGGTGCGTGTTTTGTTTATTTTCTCACAAATTCCCTCCATTGTTTCCTGTCCCTGGCCAAACTCTGAGCCTCTTGCCATGCTTTACCCCTCCTCCTCAGCATCTCCCCGATATCTTCATTCCGGATTTTGCACGGTCTTCCCATTCTGTTTTTCTTTTGCTTCCCAAACTCTTTCTGTTTGTCTATCGTTCCCCATTCTCACCAGATGTCCATACTATCCCAATTTCTTCTCTTCTATTAATTCTGTCAATGATTTTACATTCAATTTATTTCTTATCTTCGTATTTCTTATTCTTTCTTTCCTTGTAATGCTCTCTATTCTTTTGAGGTACCTCTTTTCGGCTGCTTGCAATCTGCTTTTTTGCCTTTCTGTTAGTATCCAGTTCTCGCAACCGTGTATTATTGTAGGAGTATATATCGTTTTATATATATTCGTTTTTGTTTTTTCCGAGATTTGTTTATTATTTAGGAATCCCCTCCTCAATGCATTAAATAATCGTCATGTCTTATCTAACCTGTTATTTATTTCATCATCCAAATTTCCTCTGCTATTGAGTATTGTTCCCAGGTATCTATATTTCTCTATGTTCTCTTGTTCTATCTTCCTGCTGTGTATGACTATGTCTATTTGTTTCTTCTCTTCTTTGTTCCTCGTTATCCTCATTGCTTGTGCTTTCTCTGTATTCATCTTTAATTCGATCTTTTTGCTGCTGCGTTCCATATTTCCAAGTTATACTTTAATTTATCTTCTGTTTCAGCCATTAAAACCACATTATCTGCAAATATGCATATCTCCGCGTTCACTGGTTGCATTCTATGCCCGCTGTATATTTCTTAAATTTCATTTTACTTTCTTTAATTACGTCATGTATTGTGTTGATGAAAAGAGCCGGACTTAAGCTACCCTCTTGTCTCACACCTTCCGTTGTTATATATACTTCTGTCAGTTGATTTTGTGTCCTTATCTGATTAGTTGTTTTCCTATATATACCTTTAATCGCTTCTATTAAGGTTTTATTCACTTGTTTCTTTTCTAAATTGTTCCATATCTCTTCTCTTTTGATGTAGTCGAATGCCTTTTCCATATCTATAAAACTCAGGTATATCTGTTTATTTTTCCTTAGGGTTTTCTCTATTATTTGTTGAATTGTAAATGTATGATCCTGTATGCTGTGCTTCTTCCTAAATCCGCTTTGTTCGTCCTGTAGTTTATGTTCTGTTTCTATTCGTAACCTTTCTTCCAATATTGCTTCATACAGTTTCGCTGTTACACATAGTAATGAGATACCTCTGTAATTCTTGCAGTTTCTTGAGTTTCCTTTTTTATGTATGGGCAGTATTATTGCTTTAGCTCACTCTTGGGGCACTCTCTTTTTGCTCCATGCCATATTAGAAATCCCTAAGGGGCTTTTCCGTGCTTTTGGTTCCAGATATTTTATCATTTCCAGTGTTATTTCATCACATCTTGGTGCCTTTCATAATCTTATTTTTTGTATGGCTTCGTCTAATTCTTCCTCAGTTATCAAACCTTCCTTCTCATCCTTCCCTGTGCCTTCTCTGTCTTCTACTTCTTCTTGTAGTGTTCTGTCATCGTTATTATCATTGAGGAGTTCCTTGAAATGTTCTCTCCATCTACGCAGTATTTCTTGGTCTTCCACGAACAATTTGCTTTCCTCATCTTCTCTGTATTTCATTGTGACTTCCTTGTCTTTCCTCATGTTTATCAATGTCCTATAAAATAATTTTACGTGTCTATATAACAAATTTAATTTATTAGATTTCATATTTTTATAACAAATATCCACTCAATTAGTGTCAACAATAGTAAAGAGTCTAATATTTACAAGCCTCAAATGTCAAGTGGTTTTGCAGATGTTTCGTTATGATTTTTCATTAGGTGAAAAGGTAAAAATACTGATAATTATTTAAAGTTTGCTTTATTCATTCTTATACCTACTTTACTGTAGGTTTTTAAAAAAATATACTCTATTAACCTAAAAATTAAGTATTGGCAACAACTAGTAACGAAAAAATACCAAGTGCAGCAGCATCTGCCAATGTAGTGCTTAAAATAAGTGTTTTACTTTTCCAATTTTAACCATAATCCTTAGTTTACATAAACGTCATACCCGTTTCTCTGAAATCCTCTTTTTAATTTAGGAATGAGTGCTACATCTTCAGCTAAATTTCATAATATTCCATGAACGACATTACCAAGTAAATTAGAGTAAATCCAGAAACAATTGAATTGAAAGATATGGGACCTGAATGCATTTTGGCGAGGAAAACACTTGTAAAATGAATAATATATAAATTGTAAAAAAGAGATTTTCTATTGATGAAAATGATCTATTACATTATGTTGCAAAGTCGATAGAAGAAAGTAATTTCAAAACACCATTTAAAAACAATGGGTCAAAAATAAAGTGATTTAATTCTTTTAAAAAAAGTATTTCGATTATTAGCCAAAAAAATCTTAAAACGTTGGTAAGGCCAGAGCTCTTGTTATTCATAGAAAAATAAAGAATGGTTTTAAAATGTTGGATCTTCTTTGAATAATGGTAATGTTGCGCTATAATATCCAGAAGGATTATAGAACATGAATTAAAGAGCTTTTTTCTTATTTCAAAAAATTTTTTTTGACAAGATATAAAATGTTGAAATTCAATCTACCATTAGATACTTCATTTCGAAAAGCTTATCAACCATAAATATTCATAGTGAGGTGAAAGATCTGGAGAATTCAGCTCCTTCATTTTCTACTCTTGATAAATGGGTTTGACGCACTATGGTTCCGCGTTGTAAGAGAAGTGGTCATAATTAGTAAACGTTTTGATACAGCAAGGGCTCTAACATTCATTTGTATGGAGAGCCTTTTCCGCATCCGTCACATAATTTGACAGCCAGAGGTCAAACAAGTGCGTTCTAGTGAATGAAAACTTGTGAACATTGCCTGAAATAAATTATAAATGACATAATTACAAATGTTGCATTTTAGCCAGTTTCTAGACATACTACGTGTACCCTACGACGACAGTGTAGAAATCATATAGAAAGGAGGAATGACATTTGTGGCCGATAATACTTTATGATTTTCATACTAAAAAATTTATTCATATATATTATAATATAAACGGGAAATCATGGGGAAAAGTAGTTAAAAGTCTCAGAAAAGAAGATATACTAGAAAAAAAAGTAAATATGAATAGTGGCAGTTATACCAGTGACGCGGTTCCAGCCCGGAAGCCTAGAAGCAGATGATATGAACAGAGTACATATTTCCTTCCTGGAATTCCATTTCACAACAATCACCAAAACACAAACAATTCCGAAAAATACAGAGAGTAATTAGGGTTGCTAATGAGTCACAAAGAAAACACGATTGCGTTCCAGCGATATGTGATCACTTCAAATGCTAAAATGCAAATGATGGATCCACTTCACGAGTCTAATTTTTATATCTGCTTTAAGTAGATGTAGTAGCCAGGTATCAGACATAATTACACGCAAGAATATTAACATAAGTATTTTGGAATTATGAGCTACGGAGAGCCCACAGTACGACGTTTCGTTTTTACTTACAAGAAACATTTCCAAGGTTTAACTGCTGCTACTGCTGGCGTTATTGCGCTGAAACTGATGTAATGACGATTACCCCTCACACAACTCCCGGCAACCCCTATCTCTAAACAACTCCACCGTAACCTCAACGTTCTATTGACCTGTTACAAACAATAACCCTATATAAACGCATCCGCAACAGACTTAGCAATAGTCGCAGTTAAACCCTAAAGATATCTCATGCAAGTGAAGACGAAACATCGGAGGATGCAGTTCCAACCCGAAAACAAAGATGAAGTAACTATAATTGAATTATATTAGAAATTATATAGTACATAATTGCGAAAGATATTTAGAGAATCAATAACTACATGTACTTGAAGAAAAACTCTGTAAACACATATTATAAAATTCTACATTACAATTTATCTGAATAATCTAATAAGAACATAAAGTTAACATTATTTCAATAAAATTAAATCGCCAATTAGTATGCTTGGCAGTATCTAAACAACACTAAAATTACTTTGTTTCAGGTTGGTGAAGGAACTAGCAGTCGAGTAGTTACCATCACTCTTTCAAAAACCGTACCAGCTCGTATAGCATCGTTTGGAAGAGAAATAATGAGTGCTTGGAAACAGGATATTCACTTACCGTGCCGACACGTAGGAGTACCAGCACCAACAATCACATGGCGAGTAAACGATTTACCACTGGAAATTGGCGGTCGCCGTTCAGTAACGTCTAACTCGACGTTGATTATTAAAGACGTCCAAAGTGTTGATCAGGCGAATTACTCATGCGACGTGGAGAATATTCATGGGAAAGACGAAATTGTTTATGGATTAAGGGTTTTGGTGCCACCTGAAGCGCCTGTTTTGACTATACTGGAGGCTTTCACAGATAGCTTGCACTTAAAGTGGCTTGACCAAAAAAATGGTGGTTCGCCAATTTTGGGTTATGTTATTAATTATAAACGTGATCATGGTGATTGGGAAGAATTACAAATTTCGGCTAGAACTGATGAATACGTGCTAAGAAATTTGTGGTGCGGTACAAAATATCTGCTGTACATAACTGCTTTTAATAGAATAGGTACTGGACTACCTTGTGATATAGTCACTGCCCATACCAAAGGAACTGGTACGTAGATATTACACCTCTTAATTTCTGTGAAGAAGTGACATTGCCTAAGTTTAGTTTTATAAATGCATTTTCTAATTACATTTTAATTATTTGCAATTAATACGAATATGGATTAAGATTTAATTATTGCCATAACTGAAGTTTAAAATTCTATACACCTGTTTCGACAACTAAGGAATAAATGCTCTTATATGTAGATAACGACTCTTTAATATCTAATGATACATAACTAAAATAATCTTTGTTAATACTTAATGGCTCTGAAGACCCACTACCACAAAAAAAAACGTTAAAGTCTGGATAAACTAAATCTTTTGTTAACCCACTATCTTCTTCTTTAGCAATAATACTGTTAGGTACTCAACTAAGTTCTCGCTGTTTTTTTTGATGAAAATGCAACTTTATTGTGAAAAAATGTTTACAAATGAATCATTCAAAATATTGCCCATCGCTAGCGACAACTTTTTCCCATCTTTCTGGCAGAGCTCGAATACCGTCACGCTAGAAGTGTTCGTCTTTTGAGGCTATCCACGAATCAAGCCATTTTGAGATGTCTTCATATGAGCGGAACTGCTGATTAGCCAGAAAATGTGCCATTGAACGGAAGAAGTAATAATCGGACGGCGCAATATCTGGGGAATATGGCGGGTGGGGTAGGACCTCCCATTTGAGCGTTTCTAAGTAGGTTTTATCGGGTTTGGCAACGTGAGGCCGAGCGTCATCGTGCTGTAGAATCACTTTTCCGTGCCTTGTTGAGTTCGATACCGTTCCCCAGTGATGGTTTTGTTCGGTTTCAACAGCTCATAATAAATAACACCGCCCTGGTCCCACCAAATACACAGCAAAACCTTCGCAGCGTGAATATTCGGCAGAACCGACGACGTAGAAGCATGACCGGGCAGTTCCCATGATTTTGTTCTCTTTGGGTTGCTGTAATGAATCCATTTTTCATCACCCGTAACGATGCGATGAAGAAAAGTTGTTCACAAGCGAAAAAACGACGCCCGACGTCTCTTGGCTTCAAATCATAAGGAACCCAAGTTCCTTGTTTTTGAATCATTCCCAACGCATGCAATCGCTGGGAAATGGCTTGGCGGGTAACTCCTAACTCATCGAGTAATGCCTCCAATTCAGCGTCTTCGAAGGTTTTTGGTCTTCCTTCACGCGAACGGTCGTCAACATCGAAATCACCGTTTTTGAAGCGACGGAACCAATCACAGCACGTTGTTTCACTTAGAGCAGCATCTCCGTAAACTTTTTGGAGTTCTCGATTCGCTTCAGCCGCCGTTTTCTTCGAATGAAAGAAGAAAAGCAACACTTCCCGCGAATGACGATTATTTGGCGCAAAATCAGACATTTTCACACAACCAGAAGTATATGACGCAAAAACAAAATCACTAATGTGTCCAACGGTTTGTTTACCAAATGTCTAAGCTTGGTTCATGACGTTTTAGTTATGTCACAATCGACCAGCACTTACTTCTGGAGCCATCTCTTGAAAAATACCGAGAACTTAGTTGCGCACCTAATAATATTTCTGGCGCCGCTGAATGTATTGTTACTAATCATCTCTCTCTCTCTCTCTCTCTCTCTATATATATATATATATATATATATATATATATATATATATGTATAGGTCTACTGGAAAGTTCTGTACGTTTTTAGAATAAAACAAAATAATAAATTTTATATACCTCGAATAAATATATAATTTCCATCATTATTTATGACTTCTTGCCAGCGTAATAGCAATTTGTGTATTCCATTTTTGAAAACCGCCTTGTCCCTATAGGCGGCGAAAGAAACAAGTAAAAATCGGAGGGTCCTAGGTTCGGGGAGTATGGTGGATGAGACAGAATTTCCCAGCCTAGCTCTGCTAGTTTCTAACGAATCTGCAAAGCAGTATGTGGCCTAACATCATGAAGCAGTATGTTGTCCTTCCAATTGAACATCGCCGGCCTCTTATCTTGGAGTGCTGTTTAAATTATCCCATTGCTGACAGTACCTTTCCGAATTTGGCTTTTCGTTCGGTTTCAACAGCTCAAAATGTATTTGTCCTCGAATGTCCACATATGTCCACCACATACACATGCTCTTACTCAGGCTCAGGTTTTCCAGATTCACGATATGCCCTTTTCCTTACGGTGTTTTCATAGGTAATCAACCTTTCATCATTCGGTCCAAGCGGGGTTCGATTTCGTTCTGTGCAAGCAGAGATGTGCATATGATGAGTCGATTGTTCAAATTCTTCCCACTTAACTCATTCGGCACCCATCTCGAATATTTCCACATCAATCCTAGTTTTAGAATATGGTCCGAAATGGTTTGTTGAGCTGAATCAAGACTTTCCGCAATCTCCGGTGCTGTCAAAAAAGGATTTTGCTCTAACATGATCTTGATAATATCGTCGTCGATCAAAAAAGGTGGCCCAAAGGTGGCTTATTAGAAAGAACGAAATTACCTATTTGAAATTTTTCAAACCATCTTCCGCAATCATCTTCATTTTAGTTCATTTGCTAGGTTTTATATAACGATATAAACATTCAGTGATAAAAAGAGAGAGCCAAATATGCATCGAATGAATGTGCGCATACTTGTTAAAACCGGAACGGGCTGAACTTTCCAGTACACCTAATATGCATATATATATATATATATATATATATATATATATATATATATATATATATATGGGCGCCTTAAATAATGGTTATAATGGAAATAATAATAATAAAAATACAAGGACCTGAGGCGATGTAACAATTTATTATATTTTAGCACACCTTGACTTTACAGTTACAGAAGATTGACCCTTAATAATTCTCAAGGCGAGGGCAGATTACGAGAGCAGAGTACGAGGGGATTCACACATATAAACACCCCTTTTGTTTAAATAGTAAAACGATAAATATTTGTTAAAATGTCAAAAGCAGAGTATGAAAGCTATCGAAATAAAAGATGAGTCACGGGAAACATTAGGTGAATCTGCTCCATCATCCGCCACAATAAGTAGATAGGTAAATGAATTTAAACGTGGTAGAACAAGCTGTGTTGATGAAGCGCGCTCTGGAGCACCCAAAATCGTGACTTCTAAGGAAATGATTATAAAAATCCATAAAATTATTACGCAAAATCGACGACTCAAAGTGAGAGAGATAGCAGACATGGTAAATATTTCAACAGAACGCATACACCACATTTTAACGAAAGAATTGGGCCTTTCCAAGCTTTCGGCAAGATGGGTGCCGCGATTGCTTACGACTGATCAAAAGTTCACTCGTTTGCGCATTTCCAATGAGTGTTTGGACCTTTATAAACGGAATCTGGACGATTTTTGTAGGCGATTAGTTACTTGCGATGAAACTTGGATACACTACAGTACACTCGAAACTAAACAACAGTCGAAACAATGGTTAGAACGTGGTTCTGTACCTCCAAAGAAAGCGAAAACCACTTTATTGGCAAACATCAATGCATCGATTTTTTGGCATTCAAAGGGCATTTTGCTCATTGATTACCTTCAGAAAGGTGCCACAATTATTTATTTATTCATTATTATTAAGATTCTGTTTCACCAAGACATCGCTCCCTCGCATACCAGCA
This sequence comes from Dermolepida albohirtum, assembly GCA_031893035.1. Taxonomy (NCBI): domain Eukaryota; kingdom Metazoa; phylum Arthropoda; class Insecta; order Coleoptera; family Scarabaeidae; genus Dermolepida; species Dermolepida albohirtum. Next base: position 155,966 of record JAVIWB010002134.1, on the reverse strand, counting down.
CAGTTGCGATGTCCAAAATTTACGAGTTGCATTTACAATTAGTACCGCATGCGCTTTATTCGCTGGATCTAGCCCCTTCCGACTTCCACCTTTTTCCAAAATTGAAAACGGCACTAGGTGGAAAGAAATTTTCGTCTAACGACGAGCTTATCATCTTCGTAAATGAGTATTTTGCAAGCCTTCCGGAATCTCATTTTAGAGATGGCATAAGGACATTGGAGCACAGTTGGAATAAATGTATTGCTCTTTTAGGAGAATATATTGAAAAATAAAAATTATTTTGTATTTAAAAAATTCGTTTTCCTTTTCCATTCTCACTACTTGTCAAACTAGACTCGTACTTATATAGACTCATACATATATATATACATATGCACTTATCTATTTAACTACAGTTGTCTCCGCTTCGGACGTTCTTGTCCCCAATGCGTTGATTCGCACTGCTAATTATTCGCTCTTGAATAAATTTATATGATGCTTATCGACCTCCACTTGTAGGGACCAGATTCTGATTTATTGCTACTTTTACTTTCATCGCACACTAATATTACATTTTTTGTAAAGTTTTCCAAGCAACTTATCCCAAAAAGAACAAAATGGCTCTTTGTCTAATAAATTAAATGGTAGATTACACGTAATTAATATTAATCCTAAATCGAATATGAATTCAACTTAACGCCGTTTTTTTTTGTGCCGTGGACTGTCCATGTATTTCTTACATGCAATTTATTCCGGAACATGCTTCATCACTAACTTTACAAATTATTTTAACTCCATCATGTGTTCAATCTGTAAATTCATCGATAAACTTATACTTTGTAAAACGATGATAGTTTCTTCGACGTTCATAATTGCGACGTAATTAAAATGAGCCGTACAAAACTCCTAACACAATAAAGACAATCGTATGAACGAGATATGCTCGGTCCGAAGAACGATACCAGACTGACGGTTCTCCGACTATAACATCTGTTAAACCCATTGCAGTGTGTGCTTCGAAGAAGTATCTTCGAAGCACCATCAATTCTATACTGGACATTGATGCATAAATGCCGTGGAAAAAGAGAAGAAAAGAAAAAACACAAGTTAGCACAAATTAGATCATTGTAAATAATGATCAGGAAAAAGCCCAAGCATAAAAGAATAAAATTTATAGTTAGCATAAAACGACAAACACATAAAAAAGAAGATTTCTTTCTTTAATTCTACTTTAATCGAATAGACGACTTATTTCAAGAAGAGTGGTCGAATTTCTTTTTATTTACAGTTGGTCTAAATGTAATGCTCTTACAACTTAATTGTTGAAATGAAGGCTCTTATTATATAATACTAAAACAGATTTTTTGCAATTTGCCAAAATTAATTAAAAATAAACTTTCTCTTCACAGTTCCCGTTAAACCAAAACAATCTCAAATCCTAACGATGAACGCCACTGTGGGCACGGTTTGGTTAGATTCTTGGGGAGACGGCGGCTGTGGAATTCTATACTTCGTTATAGAATACAGAAGCGGGCGCAACTCCCAATGGCTCATGGCAGCAAATCACGTGAAACCAACAGAAAGAATCTTTAGTGTTACAGAACTCTGGCCAGCCACCGAATATCAGATCAGAGTGACGGCGTACAACAATGCTGGAGAGACGTCGGCTATTTATAACTTTACCACACTGAATTTGTTAGGAGGTTAGCTGCAAGTTCTTGTATGATGTAATATATGTACTTATGCAGATATGTAATTAGTGATTCCAGAGCTATCTCCACCAGATCCTCGTTCTGGAGACCATCCGTTCACCAACGTTAGAGTTTTGTTGCCTATAATTCTTTCGTTGTTAATCCTTCTGGCTTTAGTTGGGACGTTATTTTGGAGAAGAAGTAAGTTCTTTATTAACTTTTACAGTAGAGAAATACTTTAATACTAAATAAAAGGGAAAATTATGGTTTGATACTAACTTTACCTCTTTTACTAAACTGCACTGGTTTTACATACATGTATCTATTATACGAGAGTCGTTCGGAAGCAAATATCCGCGAATGCATGTCATTTTGATAACGACGGGTATCTGATTTATGGTTAACTAGTTTCAGTCAATCGTCTGCTAACTGAGTACAAATTCGTACCGTATCAATGTTGTTTTGGTTAGAAATCGAAATGTCAAAAAAAATGAGCGGGCTACCATTTGTGAAATGAGAGATGTAATTGTTACCTGAACGCGAAAAATATGCGGCCATTTGATATTTTTAAACAAATCAAAGACGTGTGCGCTGACGTAATGGATGAAATATCTGTGCGTCGTTGGTGTTAAAGTTTTAATGCTGGAGGGAAGATGAAGAACGAATGACCATCCGAGAGCTATCATTACGGATGATTTGTTACAGTCTGTCAACGAACTGATTAAGTAAGATCGGCGTTTGACTTTGAATGACATTCGTGAGAATTTTCCAAACGTATCTCGCGTTATTGTCCACAAAGTTGTGACAATTCATCCGAAGTATAGAAACATAATGATTTCTCGCATCCTCACAGACGAACACAAACAAAAACGCATCACCTCTGCTTTAAGCTTTTTATAGCGCTATTCAAATGAAGGAGATGACTTTTTTTCTCTAATAGTGACGGAAGATGAGACTTGGCTTTCTTATACTCCACCTGGAACTAAACATCAGCTGGTTCACTAGAACTAAAAATGTAATCAAACGGTCTCTACTCCTTAACTATTGACAACGGTGTTCTGGGACCGGTATAAAGTTTTAATTATTGAGTTCAGACCGCAAATTTCCAGCAAAAACGCAGATACACGCTTCTGCATGACAATGCGTGGCCTCATGTTGCCTTCAAAAGTGTGGTTGGGAAACTATCGATTATCCTCTATGTAGCTCTGACTTAGACCCTAGTGACTACCATCTCTTCACCAAACTGAAAGAGTTTCTAGGAAATAAACATTTTCAAAACGATGAAGCGCTCAAAGAAGCAGTCGAAACTTTTCTTAAAGGAATGACAACGGACTCTGTGATACTGGTATTTAATATGCGACAAATATTTACCTTTAAATGGGAACTATATAGAAAAGCATACGGTATGAAAATATAAAATAAAGAGTTTAAAAAAAATTTTTAATTAGTGTTTTATTTGAAGGCGAGCATCAATTTCCGGACGACCCTCGCACATAAAATCATTGCGATTGCTTTTTATCATTTTTATATATTATTTCTCTCTCTTTTACCGTCGTACTTGTTTGTATTTAATTAATTCAATTTTTACACAAACTGTTCTTGTTCTTTTCCAACCGTATTCACATTGACCTTCTTTCCAGTCCTTCCTGGACATTTACGATCATAATTTATTTTGTTATTCTCTTCGAGACGGCCAAGTTGCTTTCCACAACCTTCTCTCAAAGAGGTTTTCAACAAATCTCTCGTAATCATCATATAGTACAAAAAAACTATTAAAAAGTAATAGACTGTTTCATATGTATAACAAAAAAAAACAGGATTTCGTAATCCAATACCTACTATCACCTTGTAATAGTAGGCATGTCATAATATATTGACCACCATGGCGATGCATAAGGAATAAAAGAGTATTATCGAATTATTAGTGTTATATGAATTGTTACGTTCACATCTTGCTAAAATATTTATTGTTTCTTAACACACAATAGACCATAAAAATACTAAAAGGGACATATCTGCTTGACATTTCTATACAGCAACTATAGCATCAGAAGCAGCTCAAAATTATACCAATTATTATTTTTGTCATTGGAGTAAATCCTAAATAACTCGATAAAAGCCTTAAAAGACTTAATCTTAATCCAGATCTCAATCATCAGAAGATTTCTAATTACACAATAGGCCGAAGACTAATTTAATTTGCATTTACATGCAAAAGTATTATTATGATCATTATTAATGATCATAATATAACACTCCTAAGATATAAAGCATCACAAGGCTTGTATTGATTTACCGTTTTGTGAAGTATAAAAACACCACAGTATCAGTCGCGTACAGTCCGAGCTCAAACCCAAGATATGTGGGTTGAATAAAAAGTTTTCTGGCATTAGGTTGAGGAAGTGTCAACTTCAATATAAAAGAAAGAAAAGCACAAGAAATGTACATATAAGGAAACGAAATATTGCAATATTACATAACAACACTACATTTCAGACTAACTTTGAATACAAATGAAATATTAAACTTCACAAACATATACTCGCAGTGGAGTACAATAATACGTATTTTCTGAAAATTTTATTAAAATATACGTTCGTTTACTTACGGCGGTATAAACCCGCCAAGGCTAGTTAAATTTCATTCACTCGTTTATTATAAGTAGCCATTGACAGCTCTTAATTGAGCTATCATGAGTAGATAACACACAAAATATGCTCTAATTTTAAAATAATAAAAAGAATATTGAAGGTAAATCTAGACCTGATAGAGAAATTTCTAATACTGATTAAAAGAATCGAAAAAGCTTTGACATATCATTTCGAAGCAGTCTTTGCATTAAATAACAACATATTATCACCCAGGAAGGCATAATAATAGAATAAACAAAGCACCTTATCCAGCAACTGAGTTACTATAGAATACATTTGTGGTAATTGCCATAGAATTCACAAAAAAAGACAAACAATAGTAAAATTAATGTTAAAAACAATTTTTCTGAGACGTTATTAAACAGTCAAACCTAAGATGGGTAACGGACGTTCTCTTCAATATTATGTTCAGAAACAAAAATGAGAAGTATTGTTGTGATGCAAAAGAAAAAATGATAAAGTATAGCAAAGTAACAAGTGCAACAAGTTCTACACAAATAGACATATGAGGGGGATAAGTAGGCCTGTCATTTCAAAACAATTTTACTTATTCAACATAATTTCCTTTTCAACATTTAGCAGAATATTATATATATTTTGGTCAGAAAACTCCTACTATTCGCGCTTTTCTTTCCAAGAAAAGTAAAACAAAACCACAAGAAACCTGATGGCAACTGTTTTTTCGGATCGTGAGTATTTACTGCTTGTTGAATTTATGTCAAAAGGGGGGACAATAACGTCACCTACCTTTTATGAAACTCTTCAACAACGTTGACGCGCCATCCAAAACAAAAGGTGTGAAAAGCTATCTGCTGGGAACGTGTTGATTACAACAACGCTCGTTCCCATACAGTCATGGCAACAAAACAAAAATTTCTACTTTCCAAGTGAGACGTTTGTGAGTATCCCCCTACAGCCTTGACCTTTTTTCCGAAAATGAAGGGCTTTTATGGGGAAACACTTCTTAAAGAAGTAGTAATTTCGTAATTACAGCCTTTGACAGCAGTTGAATGCAATAGTGGCATTGAAAAACTTAAGTCACGGTATGAGTCTCATTAATAATGGCGACTTGAAAAGTGGGATTAGGCCAGTTAATGTAAATAAAGTTTTATTGTGATACCTTTTGCTTTAATTAAATAACACCTAAACATTCTTTACTTTCTGTGGGAGCCTATTATCATTTAATAACCTTAATCTGGCTTAACAACTCTGAATCTTCCATTGTTTTCAATTTTCGGGCTTTTGCATCTCTTACATAAAATAACAACTAACTAAGATGTTCTTCCTGGGATAGACAATACGCATTGCACTATACTAACATCAATAACTGCAAACGGATTGACCATCGCTAACAAAAGATTATTGCATAGCTTTCTTCAGTACTGAAAAAAGAAGTGTAGCATATTACTGCTTGCGTACCTATAACAATCACAATGCTGGCGCTAATAATTAACCGTATTGCTTTTCAAAACATTCAAGATATTTATCTTACAATATTGTATAAATTACAAAATGAAGCCTCTTAGTTTCACAGCAACAGTCCCAGATGAATGACCTCTGAATAAATGCGTACTAGGTACATGGAGTGAAGGTGTGTGCCTTCAAGGACCAATGCCAGAGAAATTAACGCCAGCACTGTGTGATGTATTCACCCGCGTAGGTATAACAAATACTTCGTAATCGTCGTCGATACCCAAAGCTCTACAAACTTTTTTTTGTTTTGTTTGTGATATATTTACAATGTATAATGTAATGTAAAGTATATTATATGTTTATATATATATATATATATATATATATATATATATATATATATATATATATGCTTATAATGTTAATAATATTTTGTTTTTAAAAGGAATTCATTTTTTTATATCATTTATATAGAACATCTGAGTACATATACGTACAATTTGTGGAAAAAATAATGTTTCCCTCTGTTTGGTAAGCGCGAATGTACGGATTTGCCTGACTAAGTACATAGAATTGCCTTTCAATTGTGACCAGGAAGAGACATTACGAGAACAGATCAGAAAATCTTTAGAGCGAGACAGAAAAACAATATTTGACAAAAATCGTACTTATTTTTATACATAGTTTCCTTTGAGCTCTACATATTTAATGCAATACTTTTCAAAACCATTCAACCCTTCAAAAAGTAAGAACTATAAATCTTTGAAATTACAATTTATAGGTTCTTTGATTTCAGTATTCAATGAGGATTTCTTTCCAGTCAAACGTTTCCTCAGGTTTGGGAATAGGAGAAAAACCAATGGAGCTTTATAGCGCATGTTCAGTTAACTGGAATCGTACTTCGTTTAGTTTTACCATCGCAATTCCCGGCTTATGGTACAAGTCATTGTCCTGGTGGTACAAGAGTTTTGTTGTTACAAAAATGAGGACTTTTAACTTTGATTTATTCGTTAAATCTGTCTAATATTGACGCATAATACTCGCTTGTTATCTTCTCGTGTTGCGAGTAATCAAAAACTAATCAGAAACCCCAAAAGACATCACTTTTCCTGTAGACGGAATCCTCTTAGCCTTCTTTGACGTTGACTCACCGCGTAACATTGCTTTGACTGGAGTATAGTAATGTATCTGCGTTTAGTAAGATAGTAATATAACATCTCATTTCAACATGTCTAGACATTGCTGCCAAATTCTCACTTGCTTTTGGTGAATTGTTTAAAGACACGGCACCTATCTAGCACTAGGCTTCTCATGCCCAAATCTCTTTCTCTTCTGCCTTTCTCAACTTTACATGGCGCTCGTTCATCACGATTTCATGAATTTTTTCAATTGTTTCTTCATTGGTAGCTGTTTTCGATATGCCAAAACGTGGTGCATCCTCTATGCTTGTTCTACCGCGTTTAAATCCAACTACCCAATTCTAAATTATTACATATGAAGACTCACCATGAAATTCGTCTAACTCTTTTTAGTTTGTTTAACATTTAAGCCTTTCAGAAAAGGAATGCCTTATCGTTGCTCAGAACTCGTTTTTTATTCGTCATTTACAGAAAACACAAATTGTTTACTTGGATCGATAGTAACAGCGTGTGTTTACGTATAATTTGTTTGAAAATCCGATAGCAGTTCTGCGAATAATGGCACTTTAAAGATACATGATCAACACGCGCTCGCAGCGCCATCTTTTGGTTCGTTCTGGAAACATTTCGATAAATCCGCGTACCTTTTTAACAAACTTTGCATATGTGTTAAACAATATAGTTTATTTGATGGTACATGTATTATTTGTTTTTGTATATTTTCTTTTGTACTATGTGAATGTAAATGTATGTAAATACATTATTATCATTTCTTTTATTATTATTTGTTTCCTTTCTCACGATTTTAATATTTTTAAGTTAAGTTACAAGACAATTCCAGAACAAAATTTTCAAATGTAATGGAAACCATAGAAATAAATTATGCAATAGGGCTTCAAAGACGATCCACTACATCTTGCAAGAATTTGAAACATTGGCTCACAAGAGACAAGTCATCTATGCGCAACCTGAGATAGATCCAACAGCATAAAAAGCAACCGATCCGCCAATGCAATAGGGCTTCAAAAACGATCAACTATGTCTTGCAAGAATTTGAGACATTGGACCACAAGAGACAAGTCATCTATGCGCAACCTGAGATAAATACAACAGCATAAAAAGCAACCGATCCGCCCTAGATCTGTACAGATTGGTGCAATAGACAAAAGTACTGGATTGGGTACTATAGCTATATCGGTGCAATACGTAAAAGGCCAAATAAGGTTGCAGTACTTTGGGGACTGCTACAGTCGAACATCCTCTGAGAAAAACAAATGATTGACTTCATAAGCCCGTAGCTTGTGCAATGTTACAGCGAGGATAGAGTATCTAAATAGAAAACCCTAAAATACGAACACTTGAAATTCGTAATCCAACATTTTTCTAAAGAACTAAACATGTCCAATATTTTTGATAATATAAACAAGAAACCTAGCGACATGTTTTTTCCAAATCTATAATTTATCACTGAGTTACGCAATTTAAACATGGTAACACGAAAATCGAAAGCGATGTGCAACTGGGATCACTAGAAACTGCAACAGCTCTGGAAATAATCAATAAGACTACTAATATTCTAATGAATGAAAGAAGAATTGACATCAAGGAGATAGCCAACATCGTGAGCCTATTGAGTAAGCTATCAGCAATGTGTTGACCGCGAATTTTGAAATATGATAAAAAGCTTAAAAAAAGAAAAAGCTAAGTGGTAATTTGGGGGGCTTTTGAGAAGAATCAAGCTGACTTTTTGTGGCAGGTAAAACCTTGTTTCTCTATTAAATTACTGAATACCATTGCAATGTTAACAGCAGACACATCGTGGCGTACGCCGGCCAAGTGGATTCCGAAAAATTAGACCAATTGAGATTCGGAATGCACTTCACCTACCTTATTCGCCAGAACTGAAACTCGGTCTTTTTCTTGCTGAAAAGAAGTTTCGGTCGGTTGAAGAACTGCTTGCAATTACGAAGCAGTATTATAAGGAGAGAAGAATATGAAAAACTGGCACCTCCCTCTCTCGTCCAGTATACTGAAAGACAAAGCGAGAATCGCGTCTATCTTCGCTTGTCGATAACAAAGTTATCAGAGCATATATGACAGACGCATTGCGTAACGGCTATTTGCCAAGTCAGTATACTGGACGAGAGAGGGAGGCGCCAGTTTTTCATCTTTTTTCTGTATCGAAATGATATGATAGCCGCTACCAAGGAATCGTTCATTAATAACACAAATCTGCCTGAAGATCCGTGAATCGATGAAACATATGTAGTAGATAGGGTGTATTAATAATAGAATGATTCCTTTTAACAGAGAAGAATATGTTGAAAATAATAAAGGAACTTAATATATCAATTCATTTGTTTCATTTCTCATTTCACTTTGCTTTCCAATCACACTGTTTCAAACCAAACAAAATTTATTGGAAACGATGTAAAAATCACCGTGGTGATGGCAAATAGCTTATGATTTAATAAAAATCTGTTGCCTGTACGCAGACAATAATTTTTAGGCGCCGACATAGGGAACATATTCACTATTTCGGTACCATTGCACTACACTGGTCTTAGTGATCAAGAATTTCCTATACCTTATTATGTACTTTTATAGTTTCTTCCTAAGTAATCGAAAACTTCAATTTACAATTGTATAAGTGTGTAATATATGATTTGTTAAATAAAATTTGTTAATTATTGTTTAGAATTGCAAAGAGACAGAGAAAACCCAACTCAGTCAATTGGAGAATCACCGTCCATGGCTCAAATACAAAACAAGCAAAACAGAGATCAGCAGTATTTGGCGGTTCGAGTTGGACGCGGTCAACAGCATCTGCCTGTTGATACCGACACCTACAAGAGCGACTCGGCCGATTACATTGAAGACATTTGCCCGTACGCTACTTTTCAACTCTCCTCGAAACCCGCATATAGCGAGAGCTCTTATAGCGGAAACGTGTACAGCGGCCCGTACCATTCGGTACGCGGCTCTTTTGTTTATCATGATGTTAAACCTCCACCTATTGATAAGTTTAATTTAGGACGTGTAAGTTTTTTTCTTTTTCGTTATTCTTCTCTTGTCCCCCATTCCGTGTGTTGCTCTACTTGAATTCGCTACTAACTTTCAATCTTTCAGAAGCTATTTTATTTTATTGTTAATTTCTTTTAATTAGATTTGCATGTGTTAATCGGGAAAGGTTTTGTTTTACATTAAACTCGCTTTTACTCGAATAAATGATAAATTACAGAAGCAATAAAACCATTTTCAAGGACACCAATATGTATCTGTTATCTGCTAAACTAACATTCAGTCTTTCCTATATTAGTTGTCGGAAACGAATAAGAGCATTTCTTTAATAATTATTAAGAAACATAATTACAACGTCTCATGAAGCTTCACCAACTAATTGAAGCTCTTTTATGCGATAATATTTATAAAAACACTGATAAATTCATAGTCACATGTTGAAAGGAGAAAGCACTTAATAAAACAGCGAATTAAAAAATAATAAATACACTTTGTATACATATTATATACACGCTAAATAAATATAATAAATGCATGAAGAAAGTATAATTAAAATAATGATTAACATAAAAGTAATCGAATGATTGACATAACATTAATATAATCACAACCAGAAAAAGGTTTACGATCTATTTTTCAATTTTTGCTCGATATTTTTAAGTCGAGGCGTAACGATATAAAACTGGAAACAACTCTTATGTATTTCACGAAAAGAAACAAACGATTCAAATAGCGCAAAAGTTCGTTTAAGTTTTCTACCTCATAACAAAAAACTTCAAACGACCGCATTCTCTCTCTCGCCATTTGGACAACATTTAAAACAATGTATGTATATATTTACTTTTCTCCGCATAATAGTGAGGAAGCATTTTGCTTACTGTTTTCTATAGAATATTTAATTTCGTTAACGTAATATTAATTCTGAAATTTAATATTTTAAGGAAAAATTTCCACAACATACCATTTGATTTTTTTAAGTTAATGCCAGTTTAGAATGCTTGATGAAGATGATGAACTTATTAAATTTATATTAGTTGCAGTCAAAATTATTCTATTAATTTCAAAGTCTAAGGTAATGTGATGAACTGGTGCAAGACTTTCTATTTCGTTATAGAGTATTATATATGTACATATATATATATATATATATATATATATATATGTGTGTGTGTGTGTGTGTGTGTGTGTGTGTGTATGTATGTACACACACACACACACACACACACATACACACACTTTACATTCTGATTGGCTTTCGGTATCTAGACCCGAATATAATATAATACGATGTTTGAAGCATTTTAATATGAAAGCACGGTATATATACATATATCTATATATATACACAGTGACAGTAAAATCAAAAAGATGATCTTCTGTTAAATAGGAGTAAATAACTGATTTTTAAATATCTCGAAATAAAATATATCTAAATCAAAATGTATATTAGCGGGGTACGATCAGTAAACCATAAAATTAATAACTGATTGTAATTCAAGGCAATCTGCAGTGTTAGTTACACATATATACGAGGGTAGTTTGACAAGTAGTGAGAATGGAAAAGAAAAACGAATTTTTTAAATACAAAGTAATTTTTATTTTTCAATATATTCTCCTAAAAGAGCAATACATTTATTCCAACGGTGCTCCAATGCCCTTATGCCATTTCTAAAATGCGATTCCGGAAGGCTTGCAAAATACTCATTTACGAAGATGATACGCTCGTCGTTAGACGAAAATTTCTTTCCACCTAGGTGTGTTGTCTTGGTGAAACAGAATCTTTTTCTTTGATATTCCTGGTCGTTTAGCACGAATCTCAACATTTCATTTTTGTAGAAGTTCTGCATAAATTGTCCGTTTATTGTGGCACCTTTCTGAAGGTAATCAATGATCAAAATGCCCTTCGAATCCCAAAAAATTGATGCCGATAAAATGGTTTTCGCTTTCTTTGTAGGTGCAGAACCACCTTCTAACCATTGTTTCGACTGTTGTTTAGTTTCGGGTATACTGTCGTGTATCCAAGTTTCATCACAAGTAACAAATCGCCTACAAAAATCAACCGGATTCCGCTTATAAAGGCCCAAACACTCATTGGAAATGCGCAAACGAATGAACTTTTGATCAGTCGTAAGCAATCGCGGCACCCATTGTGCCGAAAGGTTGGAAATGCCCAATTCTTTCGTTAAAATGTGGTGTACGCGTTCTGTTGAAATGTTTACCATTTCTGCTATCTCTCTCACTTTGTGTCGTCGATCTTGCGTAATAATATTATGGATTTTTATAATCATTTCCTTAGAAGTCACGATTTTGGGTGCTCCAGAGTGCGCTTCATCAACACAGCTTGTTCTACCACGTTTAAATTCATTTACCCATCTACTTATTGTGGCGGATGATGGAACATATTCACCTAATGTTTCCCGTAACTCATATTTTATTTCGGTAGCTTTCATACCCTTAATTACGAAGTATTTAATCACCGCACGATACTCTGCTTTTTCTATTTTAACAAAACGACGTGTTGCTTCTTTTTCAATCAGCTATCAAAAATAAACTAATCAACCGATTTATCTAAATATCGGAATGTAAACATATAAATAGGCAACCTAAATTACAGTGCATTTGTTTTAGCAGTTAGAGCGCCACCTATATGTCATTCTCACTACTCGTCAAACTATCCTCGTAGAATTTGATATCATCGCCATAAGCAAAGCAAGGCAAAATAAAGAATAAACTGAAAGTAGTGAATTGTCTCACTAATAATAATAATAAGTTTTATTTCTAAAGCAAAGTGTATACAATACATATCAGTACATATATTATAAAAATAGCAATCAATACATATTACATACACACTCATATGCCAGAAACACGTCTCAAAAAGAAAAAAAGATGTTATAAATTTGGTCATTACACAATAACAATTTATTGTAAGCAGTACCGTTTAAGTTTGTTTTTAAAAATACGAAAGTTTTTGATATTTCTAAAAGAAAGTGGTAAGTTGTTGTGTAATTTACATCCCATAAAATATGTTCCTTTTTGGAACATAGATTTTGCATGTGAAGCATTTAATAAATAATTGTCATTTCGTGTATCATATTTGTGATATATTTACATTGTCACTCGAAAAAGCGTTTTTATTCCTAAAAACGAAGCATAGGAAATGTAATATATAACTGTCGTAAATAGTTAGTATCGAGTTATTTCGAAAGTGTTCCCTGCAGAAATCCCTATATTATTAAATAAGCTGTGGAAAAGTGACTGAGTTAGTAATAGTTAAACGACCGGGCAAAAAACTGTGCTGTTGAAGCGAGATGTACAATTAATTTCAAATTAAATGTCACTGGAAAGAAATGAAGCAAAGCGCACCGTTGTACTGTAGGTTGCTGAAGCTCGTATGCCGACCAATACGAAATTGAAAATGTTCTGTATACGATTTAAAATTCATTCCTCCAGGTAAAACCTACGTTGGCGTTGTATTGTATTAGTCCAACATACAACAAATGATTCATTACGTTAATATTTGAAACTACATATGATAATAAAATCTGCGTTTCTGTTTTCAAAATACTTTTTTTTTATTTTTTTCATTCGCATCGTTTATGGCTACCTGCTATTTCTTTTTTAAGAATATTACCTGTCCGCATTCCTTTCCAGTGACATTCACTTTGCAACTTATTGTACATATCAAATTAAACTCCTCTTTATTAATTTTGTCTGTATCATAGTCTCTAGAGAACGAAAGCTGATCCCTTTGGTCTGCCCTTGACCCAAAGCAATTATTTATCTTCGTCGTATTGTAACCCGCTATGTATAGACTAACGCTACAAACTTACAAGTCTGAAAAAGTTACATATCAGTATTGAAATAGATCACGTCAAGCAACGAGCATTGATTAAATATTTGCGTTTAAAAAAGATGATCCCAACTCAAATTCATCAAGATTTGGTAGATACATTAGGGGAATCTGCAGTATCATATGGCATAGTTAAAAGGTGGTGTCGTGAGTTTAAATGTGATAGACAGACGTGTACAGACGAACATGCAGATGGAATGCCCATAACCATCACTACCCAAGAAAATGTTAAAAAGGTTCATGACCTCGTGCTGCAAGATCGACGTGTAACTATTAGATAACTAGTTGAAGATACTAGCCTCTCATACCATGTGGTATATAATATAATTACCGCCGAATTAAACATGAAGAAATTGTCTACAAGATTTGCTTGCAAGATTTGTGACATTGGATGAGTCATGGATTCATCATTATGATGTAGACACCAAAATACAGAGAAAGAAGTGGAGACATCGAAATTCATCACCGCCGAGAAAATCCATGATGCAACCTTCAGCAGGGAAGGTCATGCTATCCATATTTTGGGGTGCTGAAGGCGTAATTTTAGTAGATTCCTGTAGAAAGGGGCCACAAGTACAGGTGCTTATTATGGCAACTTAATTCCCAAATTACGTGACGCGATAAAAGAAAATCGTCGAAGGAAGTTGCGCAAAGGTACTCTCTTGCATCGAGATAACACATTCACTCACAAGTACACAATTGCAACAGCTGCAATAGCTCAGGCAAGCTTCGCATAATTGAGTATTTGCCACATTCGTCAGATTACCAACTGTTTCCAAAAGTTAAAGAACACTTGCGTGGTTACCGATTTCCATCAAATAATGATGTGATATATGCGGTAAATCAGTGGTTTGCAGAGGTTAAACAATTTTTTTTCGGGAAGCATTAGAAATGTTAGAACATCGATGGGCAAAATTTGTTAACCTTAATGGAGATTGTGTAGAAAAATAAAATAAAATATTTGCAATTTTTTTTATTGTAAGTGAATCAGGGGTATAGCAAAAGGATCCACCTTAGTATGTAGTATAGCTCTGCCAAGCATTTTTCAATTTTTAAGTTTTTAAAAATTCGTATCGGTCGATACATTATTAACTGCAATGACTGCGCGTCGTCTTTTACGAGTATTTTCACAAAACTATTCTCAATACGCTCTCTTCTCAGCATATACCCACTTGCCACTGTGGTGTAACCTTTTTTATTATCGATGGGTATAAACACTTAACTTCTTGTTAATTACAAATTATTGTTAGGATTGGATGTTATTTTAGCATGAGACATAAGTAAAAGCGAGTTCTTGCGTTCACAACACACTCAACACAACAACCTACCTAATATTTAGGCATAATAATAACACAGTTTACTATCGTTTCAGAATAAGGAACCCGAATACACTAAAGTTAGAAGAAAAGGTGGCAGACTTAGAGATCCTCACTCCGAAAGCCAGGGTAAATATTCATGTATTTACAGGCTTATTGTGCACAGGAAGAAGCTTAAAAAATCAACGAATCATATAAAATCCAAATTTATTTTAGAATAGGTAAAAAATGTTTGTCTACAGCAGACATGTACGTTGTCCAACATTAATTAGATAAATATAATTTATTTGTATGATAATCCTAGAATTAACCAGTCCCAGATGATTGCCTGCAACTAGAGATTGAATTACTTATTTACTGGAACATCTCCAAAGTTGAATCAGAATTCTTTTTTCAGTTACACATTAACAAATAACTTCTTTAATTTATTTGGATTGATTTTAAAAATCTAAATTTTCATTGAATGTGTTACCATTAAATACGTAACTAACTACAGTTATGTAATATTTAAAAATAAACATTCGTTTAATTTTGAAAAAGTAAACAGTAGAAAAAAATATAAACTACTATATACACTGATCAAACAATTAACGAATATTCCACGTAAGTGGTAATAAAAAATAGTTCCAGTTAATATTACACCGACACACATTGCTATAAACTAGTTTCAATCTGGCAGAGAATATCGCTCTTATCATAATCTCTCCAGTTATCGCCAATCTTGTCCGCTTCAAAATCACAATACTCACACGGACAAAACCCCGAAATTTAAACTTCGAAATTCCAAGATTCTAGCCATGAAACTCTGAACTCTGATCCCACCTCGTTATATTCAAAACTGTTGAAGGCAATACTAGTGTTATCCTGGATAATAATGAATACGAACAAAAAATACAGACCTTTCCATCCAAGAAGATTCTTATAAGCTTCTTAAATGGGATCCCACTTCACGAATAGAATTTTTCATTATAATTTCCATAAAAACGTCTTCTTTTCCCACCGGTTCTGGAAGAGCCTTATTACCAAACGACTCCAAAGTTCCCGAAGTGTACGATCTGACTAAAATTCACAAACCCAACGCCTCTACATCCAACAGCTAGTACCATCCACGGCCTCTCCTATAAACTACTTAATATCTATCTAATATTGTTAAACCCTCTCTATGTCCCATAGTTAATACCATAAACGGTCCCACCTATAAACTATCTATATACGGGGGGGGAATACCCTAAAATAACTTGAGTGGCGGCGCTCTGGATGAATTCCTGCCGCTAGGTGCACGTAACGCAACTTGTTCTGCGTTCGGTGCATTCGGTTCTATCGCCAAATAAAGTTGTGCCTTGTTACAGTGCATTCGTTTGTAAAAGCATTTGCATTTCCTCGTCGTTCTTTGTAATGTCGGACTTAAGCGAATAGCATGCCACTCGGTCAGACAATTAATCAGACATTCTATTTGGACGTTTCGAGAATGCGTAACAGTGTGCGACTAAAGAGGCTCGATTTTATAGCAGACGAGGGAATGGTTTTCCCATCATGACAATGCACCTGCTCACACAGCCTTATCACTCCTTTGCCCCACGCCCACTCATCTGATTCTGCTCATTCGACTTATTTTTGTTTCCATGAATGAAAAGGAACATTTAAAAACATCATTTGAACGACGTGGAAAAGTTGAAAAAAAACACGGCAGCTCGCAGCCATACAGGAAAACGAATTAGAACAATGTTTCCAACAATGGAACCATCGATTAAACAAGTATACAAACTTAAATAGAGAGTGTATTGAAGGTGTTAAGGTTATTTCGAAAAACGAATAAAATACAGATTCTTATAAAGAAAGTCAGGTTATTTTAGGTACTTCCTCGTATCTCTATAATATTCTTAAATCTTTATCCAAAATTCCAAACATTTTGTCCAATGATTGAACGTTTTGATGGTGACTTAGAGAGAGTATTGAAGGTGTTAAAGTTATTTCGAAAAACGAATAAAATACAGATTCTTATAAAGAAAGTCAGGTTATTTTAGGGTACTTCCTCGTATCTCTATAATATTCTTAAATCTTTATCCAAAATTCCAAACATTTTGTCCAATGATTGAACGTTTTGATGGTGACTTCTCAGGACCCACTAGTGATTGATAGTGAATCCTTGTTTACCAAAGTTTCTATACTGGACACCATACAAATAATTCGACAAATTCTATCCGCTGACAACTAGCTTGATGATTTACCCGACCTGTTAAAATCTTGCTTAAAGAAACGCTGCACAAGCTAGATCTTTTTAAACAAGAGTACGAATACACAAACGTGTCGTAACATATTTATGCAAGAATTAAAGTAATCGTCACTAAAGTGTATGAAAGTACGCTTCCCCTTTCTCCTCCGTCTGTATTCAAAAGTCCACCTCTTTGTAATTTTGAGTGTCGTCCAAAATGAAAACACATCACGATCTGTCAGAAGGAGATCGCCCAAATTAGACAGAATATTTTCTCCGAGAAATCGCGAGAAATTTTTTGCATTATTGCAATTTATCCGTTCGAATAATCTCTTTTTAATAAAGCCTTTATTTTAATTTTATCCGTGCTACTAATATCTTTCACTTTTCCCATTACGAATAAATTACAAAGCTTAAAAATTCACCAAAAAATTAAACTACTAATAAAATTCAAAATATATTAAAACACCCTAATACCCTGCTTAACACGAGCACGGTCAAATTTCGACTAAAATTGGATAGTATTCGAGTGCTTTCACATATTTGATTATCTGTGTTTAGACCCTAATATTAGGTACCTGACCCAAAACCGACTATAAAGGGATGTTCCTAATAATATAGTGGTTGTTTTTTCTAGGAATAGATCCTCTTTGAATAACTACATCCATTTACAGTCGAAAATTTGAAATATTTTAAATACAAACGGCTTGTATTACAAATTTCTTCATACACAACTGGTTCTAATTTAATTGACAGACATTGTACATCAATATAATAAACATATATGACATTCCAGTACTGTAATCTATTTTTTACAGTATACCATATAAGAAACAGTAAATTTTCCTGCATTAAGAATTTACGTTTCTGTGGTCTTAGATAACACGGTGTGACGTCAAACTTCATCAAAGAACAACTTATTTTTCAAAAGAAAGTTTTTCACCGTTTGTTTCTGCTTTTACATAGGACTTCATGTAAAAATTATCTTTAGATGTGAACGAGCTAAAATTCTTCAATAACTATTACTTTACGTCAAATGAGGCTGTATCTAATTTAATTATAACAAACAAAATTTGATTATAATCTATTATTTTACATAAAATCAAACCCCCCAATTGAAACCTAATGCTCTATCAAAATCCTAAAACATTCATTGCTTAAAATGTCATAATCCGAAATAACTAACAAATGGCACACACAGCTTATTTGTAGGAAGTGTATTTCAGACGATGTAACTGTTTAGAATTCTATCCGACGACTTTCAGTCGTACTAATATTCGTAGAGGTAATAACCAGGGCCATTGCTGCTCAAAATAGGACACCTAAACTGAAAAATATCACACTTTGCAAGCCGTTTCGATGAGTAATGCAAACAAAAACAATCAACGATTATTTATTTCAGAATCAGATAACCTGGGCAGCACTGACTCGGAGGTGAAGAAGATATTAACATTACACCTACCTATTTCAGAGTACGATACCTTGGGCAGTGATTCAGAAGGAGACGGAAGAGCCACTAGTCAAGAACTAATGTCGTTTAGTCATAGGATGCGTGGTAAGTGTAACATAGACAAAAAAGACAGAATTTCCAAGCACCAAACTTATGTTGCAAACATTTGGTGTATAAGGTAAGACTATCGACAAATAATGGAGATATTTTGTTCCTAAAAGTGTTTCCTTTTCTCCAATTGATAATTAAATATTACTTAGTTAATCTTCGCCTCTTAGGAGAGATAATGACATACCTTCTTGTTTAAAACTTCCTAGTCACTTGCCCAAATTAAGCAGATATACGGTACCGGCGAATAATTCAGAAAGCATTAAATTTACACAACATATCAGAAACAGGTAAATAAGTTTGTTTTGCAATGTGTATATTATAACTACAAAACAAATACATTTATTTCATGGAATATGATATGGACTTTCAATATTTAGTTCTTCTGTGTTGTTACGTGTTTGTCGATATGATTTTTTTGGTGAGAGTAAAACCAAACGTTGCAATAACAGAAAGACTTTTCTTATTTTTATAAACACTAGTACGTCTGTGTAACTCTCATTTGCATATAATTCAGTACATAAATAATCTTAAAACGCTAATTATAAGTAACTCTTAATTAACATTGGTTACTAGGTCAATATCACTAGTAATTATCACGCATGATCCCAGCCACTTATGTGACAAAATAACGAATCACCTTACAAAATCATATACTTATATTTAAACAACATTTTGTACACATATTTACTGTATTGAAAATAATAATAAATGTTTAAAAAAAAAGTAACAAGATGACATTAAGATTTATTATAAAATAGCATCCGTTGAGGACACTTATAAATTGCAATCAGGTCTGGAATACATTGAAGCATAGTATAACACTTATCAACTAAGACTGACTGTGAATAAATGTTACGTAGTGACGTAGTGCACCATTATTGTTGGACTACAGAATATGTGATAGGGTTGTTAATAAGTAGCTTCCAATAAAAGACCTGTGAGTTTCTTTCTACCATCAACTGACATTTAGACTACATATTCTGGCGATTTGTGCATCTGCATGTATATCTATAGGATTTTTAATGTGTCCTTCTAAAGTACTTTAGAGTTATTGGAGTACTAAAATCTCTTCATTACGCTCTTGTTATTAGCTAGCTGAAATATGCTGAAGGGTTGATATGCTTCAAATGAATTTACAACAGCTACATGTCCTACGAGTTGCTTAGCAACAAAAAATTGTTTTAAATGAGTTATTACGTAAAACCTTAATTAAATTATTATAGTACTACCTTATCACATTTTCTTTACACTCATTAATTTTAAAAACGTTAATCTCTCTTTCTCGTCTGTATTAGTTATCTGTCTAGTTATATGTATATTTAAATACTGCTAGTATTCTGATGACTGTTATTTATATTCCGCCTGATATTAATGGTACTGAATTGGTGATTTTTCTCACCTCCTTAATGCCTCATCTTTTAGATGAGAAATGTATTTTGATCGGTGATTTGAATGTACCTAATATCATTAATGCCGATGTTTATACTTATAACAAAATGAATATTTTAAAAGATTTTTTAAACACCACACATTCACAATTAAATAATGTGCGAAATTGCATGGATAAAATTTTAGATTTAATTATTTCTCATATAGATTCAAACATTACTGTTAATAGCGCTGATGGTTCCCAAGGACAAATATCATTCCTCCTTAGCTATAAGGTTTGAATACTTAATGAATATTACCTGAACCTCTGCGATTCCCTAAATCTAAACTACAATATAACTTTTCCAAAGCAGATTACGTTTCTCTGTATTCTAATCTATGTATAGTAGATTGGTCATTTCCTGAGCACTATTACTAGAGTTAATGAAGCAGTGACTGCTTTTTACGAGAAGATATACTCCGTTTTCGATATGTATGTACTATCTAGAATTGCGACAATCTCAACGTATACGCTATGACATACAAGGGAAATCATAGCAAATATTAAAACCAAGGCATATTATCACAGAAAATGGATGGCTAGTGGGAATATACTTTATTACTATTAATTTAAAAGGCTGAGATCTCTAACAAAAGTACTGATTTTGCAAACGTATCAAACTTACTTATCCACTATTGAAAGTGAAGTTTAATCCGACCGCTTTATGAAAATTTTTAAATGAAAGAAAGCATGTAAAGAAAATACCTAGTAGACTGATAGACCTGGTGATTGTATTGAAGAATTTTCTGATCCTGTTGGTATAGTCGATGCCTTCGCTGATACATTCCCTCGTGTAGAAAATAACCAGGCACACTGAACACCACAGTAACTGTCCCTCTTTACTATTGCGCGGGTGTCCGAAAATAATTTGCTTTTCCTATTATGAAGACTTGCTAATAATCGTACTGCCGAAGATGATTTGCTGCCAAGTTTCTTTGTCCATAATTGTCATATGTTTTCGCGAATCTATAAACGACTATATCAATCTCTCCTTAGAAACAGTTATCTTTCCCGACGTTGTTTGGAAGTGCATCTTGATTTGGGTTATCGAATAAAATGGCGACAAGACACTGCTAATGAGCTTACGACCAATTTCTATATTCATAAACTTCGCTAAAGTTTATAAACAAATTGTGCATACCTCCATATATTCCAACGTCCGATCATTCCTTTCGTCGGATCAACACGGGTTTATTCGCGATCGTTCAACAATGACAAATCTTTGCATTGTTTCCCAATATGTAAGCAAAATATTAGACAAGTGGGGACAAGTCGGTGTCTAGTAGACATGCTTTTTATGTTACTTGTAACACTACTTTACTTTTCAAACTCAGAGCTTTTGGATTTGGTCCGTTTGCGATTGCACTGATGACATCGTATTTGAGAAACCATGTTTGTTGTTTCCTACCATGGCTTTTCATCATACGAAATTTGTATCTACTTCTAGGGTTCCACAGGAATCGAATTTGATTACACTACTTTTTATTCTATTTATCAATAATCTTTTATTGAACAACAATTGTCCTGTTTTAGAATACGCTGATGACATTAAGATTTATTATAAAATAGCATCCGTTGAGGACACTTATACATTGCAATCAAGTCTGAAATACATTGAAACATAGTGTAGCACTTATCAACCAAGACTGAATATGAATAAATGTTGCGTAGTGACATAGAAAAAGTGCACATGGACGAAAGTAACTTTTAGGTCTTTTATTTAAAACTACTTGTTAAGAACTCTATCACTTACTCTGTAGTCCAACAGTAAGGACACAGTTACTTTCGTCCATCAACTGACGTTTAAACCACGTATTCTGGCGATTTGTGCATCAGTATTTTTAATGTGTCTTTCTAAGTACTTTAGAGATGTTGGAGTATTAAAATCTCTTTATTACGCTCTTGTTAATAGTTGAAATATGCTGAAAGGTTGACTGATATGCTTCCAATGAATTTCCAACAGCTACGCGTCCTGCAAGTTGCTTAGAATGAGCTTCCACAGAGTTCATAGAACACATTCTTAGAAGCATGCCCGGATGGATTACAAAATGCTTTTGTTGATATGGAACAGAATTTATTATTACATTTTTTTCTATAAAGCGTACGAATTTTTCAATGAAAATCTAATGATTTATTATTCTTAAAGATTTGTACAAAATTTCGTTTAAAAATATATACGTGTACAAGTATATTCCACAACTACTTCATCATTCATATGCTATATTAAGTCTTAAATATATTTTCCCACTATTCCCAAAAACGCTTCTAATTTCGCGCCAAAATCAGATCAATTGGTAATTCACAATATTTTTCAATGCACACTCAATTATTCACCCGTACGAAATAATCATAATAGAGCAAGTAAAAATTCATTCGACGAATATCATACATACATTAGGTAATAACGAATTCTTTGAGAGTGGAGAATTTTTTTCGGGTTTAACCCTGATTGAATTATGTTTCTTGACGTATCGTAAGTTTTCTAAACACAGTAACACAATTCAACCAGGGCTAAACTTCAAAGAAAATTCTTTAAAAGACAACGATCGTAAAAACCCACAACCAGCAAGTTTTGAAATGCCACCTAAATGGAATTACTGAACTTGAAAAAATCATTTTAGAGCTGATACTAGTTATTTGCACATAATTTTGTTGTAGGTGGTGCAGAAGGTTCGAGTTCGTCTTCCGAAACATCGCCTCCCTCTGGTAGCATCGGCAGAAAACCGTATCCCTCACGTAAAGGCAAGTCGAAAGGACTTCCTCTAAATAAAAGGCACGTGCGAAGTAGTAGCGGATATTCTAGTCATAACGACGAGACCACTTTCAGCATATCACACGCACCGAGTTTCAACGAACGAATTCATCCCCCCACCAGGTTCTCGGACCTGAATCCCAGAGACCTCAGCGAATCCGAATGCGATAAAGGGCACAAGCACAACAGAGGGCTGTCTAAATTAAATCGAGAGGCTTTCCAAATCAACGTGTAGTCGCAGGCAAACGTATAAGCACCTCGCTGCTAATTCATTTCTCATATTCTTTTTCCGAAACGACTGATAGCAGAGAGATATTAATGGCACTAAATAGGGTTTATTGGTTGTTTTTATAATTTTACAATTTTTTAGCACTAACGAATCTTCAAAAGAGTATTGAATTGTATTTTGTATTAACAGAAAAATATTTTAAATTAAGCTGAACGAAGTCTCACTCTAATAAAGTAATTAGTTAATAATAATTTGTTATAATTAAAGTCTTCAAAACTTTTCAAATATAACATTTTATTCTCTTCACAGAACTGCTACCAAGAGCAAAGTGTTGATGTACAATAACTTTTAATTTAAAAAATATTAAATAGTACAGAGTGAAGAGCCAAAATCCGGACAAAATACAATTTGAAATTCTCGCCGTTCTATATCACTAGTAAATGTCGCGATTGGTGTTCAAATAGCTTGACGTATGTACTAACCCATCATAACCTCGAAACAACCGCAATGTCGAAACCATGTGCGGGAGTATAACCGAAGCGCCACGATTATCAAAATTGTTCGCGCAGGACATTCGGCGATAGAAATCATTAAGTTCTTCGGGTACCCGAGATCTACTGTGTATGATGTCGAAAGCTACAATGAGTCGGAGAAGTCTAACGAAGGTTTTGCAACACTGCCGAAGAAAATTCACTTGAAGGAACGCAGGGCGTCCGACATCATTCAACTGGCTTAGGGGCTGATTTTTGAAAATCCAGGGCAGTCGATCCGAAAATTATCGTCGGTTGTTTGCGCGAGCGAGAAAACTATGCGTCGAATCGTCAGGGAAAACCTCCGCTACAAGTCTTACACAATTAAAATGGGACAGACGCTTTCCGAAGCCGCCAGGACAATGCGAATTGAATGCTGCAACCTTCTTTTGTGTTCCTTAAGAAACAATGCTCCCGGACAACTCAGGATTTTTCCAACGAGAAAATTACTATGAATGCGAAAATCAATCGAAGGAATGACCACTGGCTCGCCTACGACACTGAAGATGCCCCCATTGTTGCAAGAACGAAATTTCCGGCGAATGTTCACGTGCTAGGTGTCATGTCCAGTGAGGGTGATGTCATGCCACCACATTGGTTTAACGAAGGAAAAAATTTCACAAAAGAAGTTTATTTGCGTGTTCTGACAAACGTAGTGAAGCCGTGGATGAAAACCGTGTCATCTAGTAGGCCACATGTTTTCTAGCAGGACGGTGTGCCCGCCTACACAAGTCACTTGGTTCAAAATTGGTTGTCGGACAATGTCGACATGTTTTGGTGAAAAGAATTCAGGCTTCCCAATATCCCAGATTTGAATCCGTTGGACTTCTATGTGGAACGTAGTTGAAAGGGTCACGAACAAGTCCAGACGTCCAAATAATAAATTTGTAAACCTTTTCGTTTTTGCAATAAAAAATATGTTTGAAAAAAATGTATAATTTGTCCGGACTATTTATAAAATAGTCTGGGATAAAAACGTAAAAAAATTAAACGACTATTTTTCTGTTTTTGTTACATTTCAAAGACGTGCATATGTCTAACATCAAATGATATACGTTCCAATTTTTAATATGTGAAGTTCAATATAACTGGTACAGAATTCGATAATATAAAATTTCTGCCTTAGATAGTACCAGATTACTAATAAGGTATCGGCAAATAAAATCGTACAAACTATTTATACTCTAACTGGTTCTTTACTTTAAACAAAATTTTGGTTTACGAAATATCGTAGATTTGTTAACTATTACATAATTCTACATTAATTTTAATCATTTATCCATTTACTTTATTCGTTAAATAAAATACTAATCTTTGCCCAATACTTTCTTAAAACTTTTTAGTACACATTGTCTTTTTGTAGATAAATTAAAATAAATAATTTCGAAAAGGTAAATAATCTGTTTAGACAGTTGCTTTACCGGTCGTTTAAAGCTGGCACACGGATATAATACAGGGTGGGCGAAAAGCATCATCTGCTTTTCTTTCGCTATAGCTTCCGTTTAAAGTGAAAATTCATTTGATTTTTAACGGAATATGTTTATTCGCACTTATAAATTTTGTTTCAATTAATTGTGGAAAATTATGTCCGACCAATGGACGCCCCTGGCATTCATAAAAATTTAAACTCTTTTGATTGCATTTTGCATAACTGCGCGCAGCATTTGCGGTGTCGCGTTGTCAGTTTCGCCTCGAATGTTATTCTTCAACTCCTCCAAGGTGCGGAGCTTGTTCGTGTACACCAACGACTTGAAATATCCCCAGAGGAAGAAGTCCAAGGTAGTCAAATCGGGAGATCTGGTTGACCAATCCAAATCCCTGAAACGCGAGATTACACGCGCTGGGAAGGCATCATTCAAAATAAGCATTGTGTCGCGTGCAGTATGACAAGTGGCCCCGTCCTGTTGGAACTACATGTCCTCCAAATGCAGATCGTCAACTTCTGGTAAAAAAAATCAATCAGCATGGCTCTATAGGGATCTCCGGTCACCGTAATAGCGTTACCGTCGGCTACTTCGAAAAAATACTCTTCAATCACGTTTTCCGACGTAAGTACACACCTCAGGGTAACTTTGGGAGGGTGTAGTGGTAGTTCATGAATTACGCATGTATTTTGCCTTCCCAAAATCGAGAATTTTGTTTATTCACGTGCGTTAACATCACTAACGAATTATTGCGCACCAACATTGTCACCAATTAACGCGCGTTCTGCAGGCGTATATCGAATCATTATTATTCACTATAAATTTCGTACGTCTCTACTTCACGAATATCAAAACCAAACTTATATACGATGCCATTTGCAAAAATGGCAGCACTTTCCAATGGGGTCATACTGTTATTTTCAATTATAAAAGATTGGAATCAGTTAGCGAGGTCTATTTTCAACATTTTATTTAAATATACTTACCCAGAATGAGAATTTACTATGCAATAATTAATTAATAAATGTTTTATGCACGTCAAAGTTCGTCAATCGAATATTAAAACAACACAGACTATTTATCTGGTAGTATAATATCGTTCAGGATTAAATCCAGTAATACTACAAATGCTTTAGCATTTTGCTACAATACTTTGAACACCATTCCACTAAAATATCCTTAATATTTTTTGCAAACATACTCTTTTGATGATTTTGGTGCCAAAAATTAATAAAACACTTGTGGGTACGAAGAAGTTGCAAAATGGAACGAAACCTTCTGATCAGATTTGTCTATGAATTTTAAATATTGTGAAATGTATTTCATAATGAAAGATTTACTATTGCTGCATATCACTGACATTACAATATACATATAAGCTATATTGTACATAATTATACATGTTTATCAATACGACCAACTTGAACTAAAATTAACAAAGTAAGGAACAATCATGGTTGTACAAAACTACTTTTATGTTTTATTTCAATATTTTAATTAGATACCTATTGCATGAATTTATCTTCATTTATAATTGAGGAGTACAATAATTTGATTTCCGAAATATACAGATCAGTAATAACTATTAAGCTAGTATTACATCTATTGATAAGTCGTTCAATAAGTTTATCAATAAGTCTTCAATTTATCTAAAAGCACATCCTATTTTAAACGTACCAATTCTTATGGATCGATTTTTATTACTAAATTTTCATTCGAATGTTCTGTTATTAGGTTAGTCTTCTGAAATTTATAAAAGAACTTTTCGTATCAACTTCATATTATTTATAAATCAGTCGACATTACTACTTTGATTATGTTCAGTATTCTTCTATTTTCTTAAATAATCTATTAGGATTAACACGTAGACGAAAATGGCTAGTTTTTGTTGTTTTCTGTAAATATCCACCTCGTCCTTTCTCTAACAGACTTCACAATACCTTTATTTAAACTAAAAATTTTAAACAAACTGATATTAGTGACTATTGCCAACATCGAATATTAAATGTTACTAGAAAACACTAAAAAATGTTCAACTGTACTGAATTTATTAACGGTTTTATGTATCCCAATAAATTGAGAAAAGTAAAGTTGGTGTTTTACATATACCAATAAATCAATGACAAACTTATACGATTTATTGATTTACAAATAGACAAACGTAAAACCAGTTTTACACAATACTACACTGTATTTCGAAAAGATAGAGACAAATTTCTGAATAGACCCAAATCACAGTTAATTCTAATTGGTTGAGAGCAAGGCAAATTAACATAGTCGTATCTATAACGTACTATTTGAATTTTTTAAAATAATAAATAAAATTATATGTTTTCTAAGCAAATGTATTATCTACACATATTAAAACAAGAAATTTAGTGTGTGGATTATGTAACGACACTACTGATTTATTTACTTTTCTATTCAAAGTTTCACGAATTTTATAGTTTGTAATTTGGGTTTGGGGTCTGTTCAGAAATTTGTTTCTCTATTTTTGAAACACAGTATACAAACCGAGCCATTCAATTTGAATTAATGTCAACTATGAAACAGTATTTTTGGAATGAATTATCCTAAATTGTGCTACAATAAGAAATTCAAATAACTTCTTTTAATCAATGTATTTCATTTATTTTTTTTATTGTGTGGAAAACTCAATTTCATTTTTTATGACCAATTGTTTTTGAAGATGATAGACCATAAATGACCTCCATGCTCATCCATGCATATGCGACACCTGATCAGAAAATTATTCATTGCGGCCTGAAGGGTTGAAGTCGGGATCGCCTCAATTATTGTTTTAGTGGACTGTTTCAATTCAGTCAATTCCTTGGTTTTGTTTTGTACACATCTTACTTGACATAACCCCATAAAAAAAGTCTGATGCATTCAGGTCAGGTGACCTTGGGGGCCAGCGGAAGGTGGAGTTTCTGGATATTAATTTTTTTGGAAATTTTCGTTGGAGCTCCGCCATAACCGGTCTGGCTATGTGTGCAGTTGCTCCATCTTGCTGGAACCAAATGCTGTTGAAACGGATACATCTTCGGCGCAGCTCTGGGGACAAAAACTCCTTCAACATCTTTAAATAACGGTCCCCATTGACAGTCACAGTTACACCGTTTTCTTCAAAGAAGTATGGCCCCACAATACATCTTGATGAAACTGCGCACCGCACAGTGACTTGTTCTGGGTGCAGTTTCGTCTCGTGGAGTATTTATGGATTAGATTCACTTCATATACAGCAATGTTGCTTGTTTACATTGCCGTTTAGATCAAAGTGGGCCTCATCAGACATAAACAAGCAATTTATCAAGCTGTTGTTTTCTTCGGCCATTTCGATAATTTTTGGCAAAATTCCAGGCGAATAGGCGAATCCAGGTTCAACTTGCTCATAATTTGGACTTTGTATGGAAACAAGTTTAAGTCATCATGAATTATCCGTTGTAAAGACCGTCTGCTAATTCCAATTTGCGCCGATAAGTTTCGAGTCGAAACGCTTGGATTTGGCTGAATTGACGATGCTACAGCCGCGATTGTGTCTTGAACCCGAACATAGGGATCTCCATGGTACGGTTTTCGTGTGATGCTTCCAAATTCGGCAAACATGTTTACCAGCCTCATAATGGTCCATCTACTCGGGGGAGTGCCGCCAAACTCCTAAAACTATATATATATGTATATGTATATATATATATATATATATATATATATATATATATATATATATATATTAACTAGCTTATGTTGCCCTCCTCTTCTACAATCGAACGTTTGATTTCATTAACTATAGTAGTAATAGGCAAATCTAGAATCTAGAATATTGATATATAGTAGATCAACTAGAGACAAAAATTAAACAGACGAAGAAACTCTAAATAAGAATTTTATACTTCGGAAATGTTTTTCACCAATACATCTGTTGAAATTATCAGATTAACCAAATAAATGTACGACAAAAATGTGTTGAACCAATCTCGGCAATTATAATTTGCTTTAAAACAGCCACATTTCCAGAACGAGCTAAAAAATGTAATATTTTACACATACATGAGAAGGGATCTAAATCAGATACAAGAAATATCTGACAAATTGCTTTAATATCGACCGTGACGAAAATATTTGAAAAAATTATATTAAAATAGATGTTAAATTTCATAGAAAAATGCAGTTTAATATCTGAAGTACAGAATGTCTACATAAACGGCAGATAAACAACACGGTCAGTATATCTAATTTTTAGAGAGATACTAGAGGCAATAAACAATAAAAGGAAAGTGTCAGGAGTCTTCCTAGATGTATCAAACACATTTAATAATGTAAACCACGATATCTTCTTGGGGCAACTATATTTGATGGATTTTTGGGCACCAACATATTAGCTATCTAACCAACAGACTTCAAAGAGTCGCAATAAATTCTAACTGAGGATTAAAAGTTATATCGGCCTGGATATTGAAAAAAAAAGGAATTGTTCCGCAGGGTTCCGTTCTGGAACCATTACTGTTTATAATATATACTAATGATTTGTCCTACGTCTGCATCATAAAGTAGGAATGTTTGCAGACGACATGTCCATAATAATTCAAGAAGACGATAATGAAAAACTTAAAAATTAAATAGTAATGGGTCTGCAACATTTAAATGAATGGTATCGAAGAACTAGTCAAAAACTAATTGTAGGAAAAAGCAAGAATAATAAATATTCAATTATGGAAGGAAGAAGAAATTGGCATGCATTGCAATGGAAGAGTACTAACATTCACAAATTAGGGTAAATTTTGAGAATTATATTGGATTTAAGAGTCGATTGGAAGGAGCACTCAAAAACATTGTGTTATTTTGTTTATGAAATACGTGTTATATCAGCCTTAGTTATTGAAAGTGATAGCAATTGGTTCTTACGGATATTTTTATTCAAAAGTAAAGTATGAAATATTATTTTGAGATAATTCTTTGGAGGCGTCTAGAATATTCAAACTTCAAAAAAACATCCATACGAATAATACAGTCAGACGCAAAAGTTTTCGTACACCGTAATATTGAATACCATTAAATGTGAACATCCAGCTATGATAAAGCATATTTACTTCCATTTAATAACGTTAAAAATGTCACAAAGCATTCGTATACTTCATTTTTATAAGATATTTTTTTATTGTAAGCCATAAATTTAGAATGAATTCGGTAAACCTTCAGAGTATCACGTATTTGTGAAAAACAAGCATCTAATACTTTTTACAAGGTTGAGTTATAAAAGTAAACGCATATCCGGTAATATGCACAAGTTAACAACACTACACAAGAAAAAAACCCTTAAGTCATAAAACCTAATAGATCGAAAAAATGTCTCAAAGATGAGCATGATCAGAGAACTGTTACAAGTGTATTGAATTGAAATTCATAGATAAATGCACTGAAGATAGCCGTACAACTGACGTAAAAAGATACAAAATGTACGCGATCAGAGAACTGTTACAAGTGTAAAATTCATGGACAGGCGCACTGAGGATAGCCAAAAAGACGAAATTTGATACTGAAAAGAAAGTACATTAAGAAAATATAAAGAGAATATTTGAATAGCAGAAGAGTATCACGTGAAAAACCTTTCATTAAGCGTCGTTAGTAGTTACTTATTGTAAAGTATAGAGCATATAGGTAAGTATTAATGTCACTAATGAAAGGTTTTGAAGTGGTACTCTTCCGTTACATCTGGCTTTTCTTTAAATTTTACTCATATTTTATTAATGTACTTTCTTTCTAGTACATAGTTTCGTCTGTACGGCCATCCTCAGCGTACTTATGCATGAATTTTAACTAACACACAGTCATCTGATTGCGTTCCTTTAGAATCTTTGGGCGTCTATTTCTACTACTTACAACTTCAACAATTCAGGATATTTTAAATATTTTCTTTCAATCTGCATCGCAGAACACGCTTACAGTACAGAAATATCTTATAAAAATGAAGTATACGAAAACTTTTTTGACATTCGGTGTTAGAATATTTAGCAAATTCTTTTGTAGTTGTAAAGAATAACAGTTTTCATATTATTATTTGAGATTTTTATAGTCTTTTAACGTTGTTAAATGGAAGTAAATATCCTTTATTATAGCCAGATGGTCATATTTGATGATATTCAACATTCACAGGTTCTCATGACTGACTGTATATAAATTACAATGAAGAGAAAATTTCCTAAAGTAAATTTTTATTTCTGAGCTTAATATTTATCCGCAGAATTATATTCTTACCATTATCTACTGTAATTATCGAAATCTTTTCATTTTTTCGAAAAACGCCAAAATGAATTGGAATCTCTCAAAAGTAATTCTTTATATATAAACAGGATTGTTTCTTACTTTACTTCGCAGAGCTGCACGTATAAAATTAATTCTGGAAAGTGATAAGATGTGGTAGGTGCCTTTTGAAGGGAACGGCTACAGCGCATTTTGCTTTACGTCGGTTCCCTATCTTCCACACGACATGTGCCAAACATGAGCTTGAGGTAAAAAAAATACAAACAAAAAATATAAGAAAAAGTGTGTAGAAACAGTGTACGTTTTAGATATTTTATAGATTGTTATATAATGTTAAGATAAGGTGAGAGGTTCACACTCTAGTTAACGGTGGGCGTCAGCGACGCGCACATGAAATCACAACATTAATGAAAGAAAAAAATATATATATATATTATTTTAAAAAATCACAAAATTAATTCCCCCACGCTAAATAACGAGGACTGTCATTTTTGGATATACCTTTTTATTGTAAGAATGTTAAATGTAAACAGAACAACAAGAAATGAATAAAATGTTGTGTTGAAATTTGTTTTAATACCCTTGTTTTCACCCTTACCCATTTTGTTCGCAATTAAGTAGTCATAGAAAACGCAATTTCATCCATTTTGCACTAGATTCAATTCTCTGTTCATTGCTATAACTATAAAATTTTCACTTTTCGATTATATGTAGCCTTTAAATATTTTAAAACTATAATTCAGATATTTTTCTAAATTTATTTTGTTTAATATAACTATTGTATTGAAAAGATCACCTCTCTCTCTCTCTCTCTCTCTCTGTGTGTGTGTGTGTGTGTGTGTGTGTGTATGTGTGTATGTATCTGAAGAATGAGCGATTTAGGGCAGACCGATGAATGGACGAGAAAGCTTTAAAACTCATTGGTAGAGCCACGCATCACAACGTGTTAACTGAGTAGTACACAGTAAAATGTATATTGGGCGCACAAAGGGTGAACTGTAGTATCGCGACGGATTGAAATAATCAATAAATTATGTATATTATTGACGACTTTGCGTTTAATCATATAAAATAGATAAATTATTTTTTGGCAAATTTATTAAAAGCTTAATGTTAGCATTAACTATGACCGTTCGGTCTAATATATATACATATATATACATATCAAGGTATTGGAAAGTCATTACCGGGTTTTCTAACAGATGTCGCTAAGCTTAAATATTCAATATTATGATTTGACACATATGTCATTTTATTCTACTGATATCAAGCTTCAAAGCCATATATGTTATATTTTGAGAAAGTAACACCGTCATAAATTTATACCTCTTTTAAAATGTCGAGTTTCGTGCTTGAAAAAGTGCATTTGCGGCACGCGTTACTTTTCTTATTTAATCAAAAGAAAAAAGCCGCTGAAAGTCATTGTTTGCTGGTAAAAAGGTACGGTGAGCATGCTCCAACTATAAAAACATGTTAGGCGTGCAAGATAAAGAATGTTCTGATAGACCAAGAAAATTTGAAAATGCGCAACTGCAGGAGTTATAGGATGAAGATCCAACCCAAACTCAAAAACAATTGGCAGAAGCGTTAAATGTAGCCCAAGAAACGATTAGCGACCGATTACGAATAATGGAAAAAATCCAAAAGATGGGAAAATGGGTGCTACATCAATTGAATGACAGGCAAATGAAAATCGAAAAATCGTCTGTGAAATGCTTCTTCAAAGATATGATCGGAAGTCATTTCTGCATCGAATAATGATGGGTGATGAAAAATGGATTTTTTTCGAAAACCGTAAGTATAAAAATCATAGTTATCACATGCCGAAACCGGCCCATGGACTCCAATGCCAAATCGTTTAGGTCGCAAGACAATGATCTGTGTTTGATGGGACCAGAATGAAGTGGTGTATTACGAACTGTTGAAACCTGATGAAACAGTTAACACTGATCGCTATCGACAACAAATTATCACTTTGTACCATTCATTGATAGAAAAACGTCCAGAACGGGCCCGAAGACACTGTAAAGTTTACAGCACGATAAGGCGCCGTATCATACAGCAAAACCAGTCATTGAACTATTGAAAGCACTTGGATGGGACATAATATCGCACTCGCCGTAATCTCCAGACCTTGCTCCGTCCGACTATCACCTTTTCGCATCAATGAGACACGCACTTGCAGAGCAGCACTTCGCCAATTTCGAAGAAATTAGAAAATGATTCGATAAATGGTTTTGCTCCAACAGTTTCTTTGGAATGGCATCCATAGATTGTCTGAAAGATGGGCATGATATGTAGAATCGAATGGTCAATACTTTGAATAAATACATTTTCCATTTTCTTGAAAATTATGTAGTTTTTTACGAAAAAGCCGGTAATGACTTCCCGGTACACCTGGTATATAGTAGGAACTAAGTGTATGGATGTTCGTTGATAAGATTAAAGTCGATAGGCGCTCCTACTTTTATACGATCCGTCGGTATTGCCTGGACTAGTATTAGATAAACTGATAATCGATACTCTCGATGGGCAATACAAACGAACATCCGTACACTTAGTTTCTACTATGATGAGGGGAATTACAGAAATTCAATTTCAAATTTGAAATAGTTAAAAGTATTTATTATGTAAGGGAATAGGTACCGCTCGGGACTGTCCCGGACGGTAATTCCCCTGCAGTACTTTTATTGAGCAGCCGCTGTTACTTTAATTTCATTTCATTCGTTCATTACCAACTGTGTATTACGCATGTGATTTTATTCTCACAATAAAACAAAAGACATCTGCAGTTTGGAAGTTTTTTTGAAAAAGTGAGTGAAGATTCGCAGTTTGAGACGTACTATTTGTAATAGAGAGTTCAAGCACTCGGGAAGTACTACATACGTAAGTGATCACCTTAAAAGGAAACATGAAAACGATTGTTACAAAAATACAAGAACTGATGAAGATTTATGAACTGAAACAAGTGATAATAAAGAATTATCACGACTGCCAGCTAACATACGTTGACGGGCAATTAAAAATTATTTCAATAGGAGTGAATTTATAATAATAAATCAAAAATAATAAATAATCTCGACAAAATTTTTTGTGCGGATGGTTGTCATCAATATGAGGCCATACAGATCTACAGAACACAAGTGTTTATAAATATTTGCATTCGCGTTGGACAATAAATACAAAATACTTTGAAAAATAATATGATTCCAAAGAATTATATAGAAATAAAAAGCAAATAACTGCATTGTCGTAATGCGAGAATTTGAGCATATACCTCTAATAAAGGAATATTATCTTGATGTATCATTTTATCACCACAGCAAATGGAAAATCACCTTTGTTAAATGTAACAAAACTGGAGGGATCACACAGTGCCAAAGGAGGTAATTTGTGTTGATTATTTATTAGAATACTGTTAAATAGTGTCCTTCTCTGTGTTTACTGTAATCTTTTTTATTTGTTTCAAGTTATCAACATCATACTGACCAAATGTACTACTTGTGATAAGACTGTGGCTGACAATGCAGCAAGTATGAAAAAAAAACCGAACTTCCAAAAGTTTCACATTTGCTGTACTTTATTCATAACCTTAATGTAACCATGAAAGATTGCTTCAAATTGTATTCGTTTAAGAAAATATTACCCATGTGTAAGACTATTGCATCGTTTTTCCTTAGGAATACTTTAGCAAGTGATACATTGCGCAGAATTGGAAAAACACAAACAGAGCTCGACAAGAGGTGAAAATGATACAGTACTTTTTATATGCTGAAAAGTCTTTCTTGAGAAAGCAATAGCAATAAATGAATGTTCAAAAGCTCCACCTCCACTCAATACTGAAACTTTTAAAGTTATCAATGACATACTGCCACTTCTTAAGCCTTTTGAAGTTACGATCGTTTCTATTTCAGAGGAACACTGTCACTTTTCTATACTAATGCTTGTTTCAAGAGGAATTTTAATTAAACTGCAGAATTTTAATAAGTTCATAACTGAGGAAGGAGATGAAGTTTTACAATATTTAATGGAATCTGTTTACCAACAACTGCAACACTATAGTACAAGATCAACAGCTATGCTTATGTTGATATTGAATCCAAGGTTTAAAAAGAATGAATTTTTACTATCTAAAGGTACTGGTAATGGAGTATGCATCTTTTCCTGCCATAGAACAGGCAATGCTAGCCGATACAACAAAACTACCACAACAGCTATTATCGCAGCAAGCACCAACTTCCACTGCTCCAGAAAGTAAAATTGATGATTTACTTTTCTTGCCAAATGATACTCAACCAATAGGCCTCCTGTATGCGATGCAATGATAGACATACGCCTGTAATACTGGAGCCAATCTGGAATGTTGCTAAAAGAATTAACATTTAAATATTTGAGGGTTCCTGCAATCTCAGTCCCTTTTCAATCATTAGAATCATGTAAATACACCGCAATACCAACACTGGAACACTTAAAACAGATATTAGAAATGGTCCAGCAATTATTTAGTTTTGTTAAAAAAGTAAGATAAACTTCTAAGAAAGACCAAAATAAAACTCTTATCATATGACTGGCCTTTGTTATTTATAGTAACAGCTATATTTGATGAATATTTTGATTAAACAAACCTTATTCCATACTTTTTAAGCTATAAATGTAGCAAAGACCAATGGAGTTATTTCTTCTTGTATATGGTGAAAGCATACATTTAACAACTACGTACTACATATTATTTCAGACCAAGAAGTAAATAGAATAACAATCCTAGTTGTTATAAAATCTATCATTTGGTTTAAAAATTAACTACATGTGAAGATTACAGAAGAATGTGCAAATGCTAGAGTTCTGGATATTACATGTATTTAGACACATGCAACGCTACTTCCAAACCCACAACAGCAACATTGCATACTGAATTACGTATTATAAACGATCGCGATTATGATTTTGGAATAAAATTTTTTTTTTTTAATTTTCCTCAGGGAATACCATTACAATCTGTTCATTATTAGAACAATGAGTAATTTAAATCTAACCTAACTTGCTAAGTGATTCCTAATTTACAGTCTTACTCGATAGTAGTCCCTAATTTTTTAACAGCTTATTTGCTACTTTGTACACTGAACTGTTGTGTACACTCCCGCACTGTGCTCTGCTTTTGTTTGTTAACTTCACTAAACTAATTCATAAGGTTTGATCCTCTTTAGTCGTCTAGTCTGTTTCGTGTTATCCAGGAGTTGTATAGCCTCTGGATTCACGTGCCGATGTAGTCTATCTTCATGGTTCCTAGCATGCTTAGCGATTATCTGTCTAACAGTGTCAATACCTAGATCTTTGTGGATGTCACTATTCCTAACGTACCAAGGAGCATTTATGATGTTTCTTAAGACCTTATTTTGAAATCGTTGTATTAACTGTATATTGCTTTTGCTGGCACATCCCCATATCTGGATGCCATAACTCCATATAGGTTTGAGTATTTGATTGTATAAAAGTATCTTGTTGTATATGGACAGTTTGGATTCACGTCCAAGTAACCAATACATTCTTTTGTATCTTAGTCCCAATTCTTGCCGTTTCTTTTTGACATGTACTCTCCATCTGAGTCTTGCATCAAGAGTTATGCCCAGATACTTTGCATTGTTTTCATGCGGGATCTGAGCATCATTAATTTTTACTGGAAGGTACTGTTTTCTTTTATTCGTGAAATCAATATGAACAGATTTAGACTCATTCAGTTTGAACCTCCATTTCTTGGTCCAGTCATAAATTTTGTCCATTGATGTTTGTAGATTTTTATTTGCTTCTTCATGATTTTTTCCAACTGAAAGTATTGCTGTGTCATCTGCGAAAGTAGCAATGGTATTATTATTAAGTTTAGGGATGTCTCTTGTGTACAATATATATAGAATTGGTCCCAGGACACTTCCCTGTGGGACTCCAGCTCTAATCTGTCTCAAGTCGGAATACGCTTCCTCCTGTTTAATCCTGAAGTATCTGTCACTGATATACGATTCCAAAAGTATGCAATATTGTTCGGGAAGGCAGTTGTGGAGTTTTTGTATTAATCCTTTATGCCATACTTTATCCTTTATACTTTAATTCGATGGACTGGCGGAGGATATTTGTCCTCCAAAAGTCGTGTATTAGAGCAATTTATGGAATGAAACCAACAGAGAGTTGTGTGGGTGTGTTTCGGTCTGCCAAAGTACTGACAATGCCCTCAATTTATATACTTCAGTGCGCACTACATGTGAGGATAAACTATAATGAATTTTTTAAAAAATACGAAACGAATCATGCACATGCTACGCGAAACCTTCGTAATATGCATCTTGTGCCCCCACAAACGTATTTTACAAAAATACAAAAAAATGTCGTTCACCATTGCATAAAAATATACAACCACATACCGTTTCGGATCAAGAGCTTGCCGTTGGCCCGGTTTAAAATTATTTTTAAGTTTTGGCTGATAGAGCAAGAGTTCTACAGTGTGGAAGACTTCTTTGAATCAAGCGTAGACATTGGCGTATAGCATAGGTCAACTGCACGCATATGTATATATACTTAATATCTATTTATATTTGTGATTGTTTTTTCGTTGTTATATATTACATATTTTACATTTATGACATATTCTATGTTTTTTTGACATAATGGAATGTAATAAATATTATTATTATTATTATTATTATTATTATTATCAAAAGCCTGCGCTACATCTAAAAATATGGCTGAACAGACTTTTTTCTCTTCTAGTGCCATTTCAATGACATTGGTGATCCTGTGTATCTGGTCAATGGTTGAGTGACCCTCTCTAAAGCCAAACTGATGTTCCGGTATCAGATTTCTTTCCTCTATTATTGGTACAAGTTCTTTAACAGCAGTTTTTCATAAAGCTTGGATATCACAGGGAGCAGTGAAATAGGCCTATATGATGTTACTTCATGTTGCGGCTTCCCTGGCTTTGGTATCAGTATTACTTCTGCCACCTTCCACAGCTTCGGGACATATTTTATTCTAAATGAAGCATTAATAAGGTAGGCTAATTTTCTAATGACTATTTTTGGCAGCTGTTTTAGAACCTCATCTATTATGAGATCAAAACCAGGGCCTTTTTTCGGATTGATGTTGTATTTTATTTCCATTTCTATTTCTTTAGGTGTAACAGGTTTAATTGTTACATTCTCAGTATTTATTTTTATCTGTTCTTGGAGTTCTTCTCCATCATTAGGTTGGAACGTGTTTTCTAAGTGATCAGCAAATTCCATGGCTTTTTCTTTGTTACTGCGGGCCCAGCTTCCATTGTCTTTTCTAATGGGAGGATTTTGTATAATCGGCCTCTTGAGTCCTTTGGTAGCTCTCCAAAGGGAGTAATGTGTATTCTTCTCAGTAATAAGCTCTTTAAGGTATACTCCGATTGTCTCTTGCTTGATGCGTTTGATTTCGCGTTTTAATTGCTGAGTCGCGTTATTT
The DNA here is from genome assembly GCA_031893035.1 of Dermolepida albohirtum. Lineage (NCBI taxonomy): Eukaryota > Metazoa > Arthropoda > Insecta > Coleoptera > Scarabaeidae > Dermolepida > Dermolepida albohirtum. Next base: position 117,035 of record JAVIWB010002134.1, on the reverse strand, counting down.
AAAGTAGTTTTATCAGCAGGATCTCTAGTTTGGTGCCATTTCCGCCTCAATTTTCTGTTTTCGGCGATTAATTCCCTAATTTCTTTCGGATAGTTGTTTCCTTTGATTCTTGGGAAAATAGTTGGTGTATTGTCCCAAGCTGCTTGTTGAATGTCATTCGTAAGCTTTTCTACTTCCTCGTCCAATTCTTCAGGAGTTTTTAATGAGCCAGACAGAACTGTGTTCATTTCCACTTGCAACCCAAAGCTGTTCCAATCGGTTTGCTTGTTGATTAATCTTGGTGAGTTTTCTCTTTAGATTACTGTATCATTGAGTGTGAGAAGGATAGGAGAATGGTCTGAATTCATGTCCCATGCTTCCTGTATATCCAAGTAAGTTGCCGCAATGCCCTTGATGATATAAAAGTCAATCAAATTAGGAATCTTACCTGGATCCGTCGACCAGTATGTAGGTTTACCAGTAGACAGGGTATCACACTTTAGTCGTTTAGTTGCTTTTAGCAACCCTTTCCCTTTGGTGGTGGTGAGCCTCGAACCCCAGTGGGTGTGCTTCGCGTTGAAGTCTCCTCCAATAATAAATTTCTGTCCTTGATTTACCAGCAGGTTCATATAATCCTCTTCTTTCAAAACATGCCGAGGAGGACAGTACAATGCTACAATTGTAATATCATATTTTCTAGTCGTTACCTTAACAGCTGAGGCTTGAAACTTTGCCGTTTGTAATCCCATCTCTTGGTAGTGATTGATTGTCTCTTTGATGATGACCGCACTACCCCCTTTTGCTGAATTATCCGGATCGATAGTATGGTACACCTTGTAGCCTGGGAATCTGATAAAAGATTCTTTGGTGAAGTGTGTTTCAGAAATTAGACACACATCTATTTTTTCTAAGTCAAGAACAGCTTGTAGTTCTTGTTGATGATTTTGGAGCCCATTAGAGTTCCATTGCAAAATACGAAGTTGCTTAGCCATTTCTATTTTTTTGGTATTGCTCCTTGATGGCGCTTTTCAAGGTTATTGATTCTGTCATCCATCTTATTCAGTCTCTCCAAAATTTGTTGCAGCAGTACTTCGGTAGATGGTTTTTGTTTTTGGCTTTTCAACCCAGAGGCTGTGGCTTTACCCATAACTACCTGGCTATACGTTTGTTCATTAGCTATATTTTATTGATATCTTCATCTTGTCTGAAGGTTAATACGAACATATTTAATGGTTCTTTAGTTCGGAACCTTAACTTAGGAGTGACTTTCAAAAGTTTATATCCTCTTTTCTTTAAGTCGCCAATAATACTTTCGGTTTTGCACGTATGATGGAGTCGTTTCGCCAATACTTTTATTGGTCGAGTTTGCTTATTTTCATAACTATGAAATGAATATTTCTGGTTTTGGAGCATACGTACAACCAGTCTGTAGCTTGCTTCATCCTTTACATTAATTTTAATGTTTTCGCTGTTTATAGTTTTAATTTGAAATCCCTCGATAATTTCAGTTAGTTTTTCATATATTTTATTGTAATCCCCTATTTCATCCACAATGATTGGAGGAGGCATTTTGAGTTTAGTTTCAGTATTTTCTGTTTTTTTTGGGTTATTCCGACTTTTCTGTTGTGGATTCATTGTGGTATTCACCGTAGTCTTAGATTTCTTGCTTTTGACTCGTATCCACTCAGTCTCCCTTGCTAATTCTTCTTCGTCCGTATGATATTCTACAGGCGCTACTTCTTTTAGCACTCTTTTTTCTTCTTTTTCATGTTCTATTTGTTTTTGCATCATTTCTATCTGTAATTGCATTTGGGAAATTGTAGTCTGAAGTTGCTGATTAACAACTACCTGTTCCTTCCATGCATTATAATAGCTTATTTCGTTAACTGCTCGTGTTTGATTCTCTTGTATCAGAACTTGATTCTGTTGCGTAAGCAAAACTTCGCCCGGCGTTGTTGGCCCTGTCTGGTACTGTCCTGCCTGCATCATTATTCCTTGTTGCTGCATCGTTTGTATACTAGACTGCTGCATTTAAATTTGCGTTCCGATGTTATTTACACTCACTGTATATTATTATTGTTTTTCTTTGTTTTTCTTTGTCTGTTTGTTTTTGCGCCCGATATCACTCGCAAAACATGATATCTTCACACGTCGCACAAGATAAGAGAGCGCTCGACACACGATGTTCGTTCGTCGACATTCAAACGAATGGAATAAAATTAACTTTAAATATGTAATGCGTTATTACATATATATTGGTGGTAATATTATTAAAATGGTGCAAAAGAATGTGAAATATATCTTTGACAATTAATTGCAGCAAAATTTGTTATAGGAGAAGAATATTATTTTATAAAGAGGAACGATAAAGGTAAAGTAATTCTTTTTACTATCGAATTGAAAAAACTATTTAACTATTTAAGATATTTTTAAAAAGATTGATAGATACATCGTGATGTATGAAAATGTTATGCAACAGAAATTTTTTAATGCAAGTGCTATAAATAACATAAAAATCTAAATTTCAAAATAACTAACAAAATTTGTCATAACATTTTTAATTTCTTTCTTGAATGTAAAAGTATTAGTCTTACATGCATATTAGGTTGCATAATTTAAGAAACTCAACAATGAAGAATTGTGAAGTGAACTGATTAGAAAGAAACTAAAATTATTTTATTTAATCATCAATAAATTCTATCCTTCATTCTTTGTTTTATTCCATCATGATTTTTATAAATAAATCTGATATAGATATATTTGTGTAAAGAATAACAATATTGATACTTGTTTACACTAGCTATTACATTTTTTAAAACACTAATGTATTAGATGATATGATTGTTTGTAAATATAACTTAATTACTTTAAAATGAATTTATTAAAAAATATGAAATATGCGAAATTACGAATTTATACTAATTACGGTCCTGTATTATTTCTAGTGTATCAAAATGGTGATTTCTGTATGATACAAATATGTTTGAGTAAATTAGAGCGCAGTCTAATTTTATTATTATTATATATACATGTAATAGATGTTTTTGATATTTCAGATTCTAAAAGTGGCATGCCAAAATCCAAGCACATGTATCAGAAATGCGCAATTGTAAATTGCCCCAATAAATACAGCAATAATCCAAACATAACATATCACAGGTTTCCACGAAATGATTCATTATGTTTACTGTGGTTAATAAAAGCAAATAATCCCATCTTGATAGATCTATCTTTAAAATATGTTAGACAGCGTTATACAGTCTGTGGTAAACATTTTAAAGTATCAGATTTTCAAACAACAGAGCTTAAAAAATTAAATCGTGGAGTAATACCTACATTATATCTCAGTGGCGACTGTGATGAATCAAGTAAAATAGCACCGTATGTACCTACAGAAAATTTATCTATTCGAAAACTTCCAAATCAAGGTTTGAATTAAACAATTTTTAGTAAATCTTATATGAACATGTTTTTTTGTAGATGATACTTTTACTGATCATGGTGTTTTCCAAAACCTTTCTTTTATATCTCAATCATGCACCTTGCAAGAAATTGCATTAGATATTAAAACAGAAAATTTAGGTAACTTTGTTTGCATTAGATATTAAAACAGAAAATTTAGATGATTTTGTTTCATAATTATTTTATATTTTTCAATAATTTTTATTCAACTGCAAGGTTTGATTTTTATAATTTTTGTAGTGTCTTACATTAACATGTTTATTTTTAGGTGAAACTCTTAATGGTCTTCAGACTGTTATCCAAGACCCCTCTTCTGTATCTCTATCATCAACCTTGCGGGAGGTTACATTAGATATTAAAACGGAAAGTTTAGGTAATTTCGTTCCATAATTTTTTAAATGTTTTTATTTTATTTTTTAATTAATTTTTATTCGACTGTGAGGTTTGAGTTTTTTAAATTTTGTAATTTCTTATATAAACTTATTTATTTGTAGGTGAAACTCTTACTGATCTTCAGAATGTTACCCAAGGCCTTTCTTCTGTATCTCAATTATCGACCTTGCAAGAAGTTATATTAGATATTAAAACAGAAAGTTTAGGTAGGTTTTATTTTTTTTTTTAAATAGTTTTTATTCAATTACAAGGTTTGAGTTTAATAATTCTTGATAAAGCTTTATGTAAACATATTTATTTGTAGGTGAATCTGTTACTGATCTACAGAATGTTATCGAAAACCTTTCTTCTGTATCTCAAGATATTAAAACAGAAAGTTTAGGTAATTTCGTTCCACAATTTTTAAATATTTTCATTTTATTTTTTTAAATAATTTTTATTCAACTACAAGATTTGAGTATAATTATTTTTGTAAAGTCTAATACAAACATATTTATTTGTAGGTAAATCTCATACTAACCTTCAGAATGTTACCCAAGGCCTTTCTTCTGTATCTCAATCATCAATCCTGCAGGAAGTTATATTAGATATTAAAGCAGAAAATTTAGGTAATTTTGTTTCAAAACGCTTTAAGTATTTTTATTTTATTTTTTTAAAATAATTTTTATCCAACTGCAAGGTTTCAGTTTAATAACCTTTGATAAAGCCTTATGTAAACATATTTATTTGAAGATGCATCTCTTACTAATCTTTAGAATGTTATCCAAGACATTTCTTCTGTATCTCTATCATCGACCTTGCAGGAGGTTACATTAGGTATTGAAACGGAAAGTTTAGGTAGTTTCTTTCCACAGTTTTTTATATATTTTTATTTAATTTTTTAAATAACTTTTATTAGACTGCGAGATTTGAGTTTTTCAAAGTTGATAAAGTCTTATATAAACGTATTTATTTGTAGGTGAATCTCTTACTGGTCTTCAGAATGTTACCCAAGGAATTTCTTCTCCATCTCAATCATCGACCTTGCAAGAAGTTATATTAGATATTAAAGCAGAAAGTTTAGGTAATTCTATTTCACAATTTTTTAAATAGTTTTCATTCAATTACAAGGTTTGAGTATAATAATTCTTGATAAAGCTTTGTGTAAATATATTTATTTGTAGGTGAATCTGTTACTGATCTACAGAATGTTATCCAAGACCTTTCTTCTATATCTCAATCATCGACCTTGCAAGAAGTTACATTAGATATTATTAAAACAGAAAGTTTAGGTAATTTTGTTTCATAATTTTTTAACTATTTTTATTTTATTTTTTCAAATAATTTTTAACCAACTGCAAGGTTTGGGTTTAATAATTTTTGTAAAGTCTAATATAAACATATTTATTTGTAGGTGAATCTCATACTAGTCTTCAGAATAGTACCCAAGACATTTCTTCCATATTTCAATCATCGACCTTGCAAGAAGTTACATTAGATATTAAAACAGAGAGTTTAGGTAATTTTATTTCAAAACATTTGAAGTATTTTTATTTTATTTTTTTAAATCATTTTTATCCAACTACAAGGGTTGAGTTTAATAATCCTCGATAAAGCATTATGTAAACATATTTATTTGTAGGTGAAACTCTTACTGATCTTCAGAATGTTATCCAAGATCTTTCTTCTGTATCTCAATCATTCACCTTGCAGGAAGTCACATTAGATATTAAAACAGAAAGTTTAGGTAATTTTGTTTCATAATTTTTTAAATATTTTTATTTTTTTAAATAATTTTTATTCGGCTGCATTATACACATGTTCATCAATTATATATATTATGTTAGAGGTTATAATGATGTGTAGTTATAAATATGGAATATTTGTAGTGTGTTTGTGCTAAAGTGTTAAATGTGTATGTGTAATATCGTACATAAAGCAGAATTGCGTGTTGTTTAAGGTAAGTTAATCTTTTGTTAACTACTGTTTTTTTTTTTCTTTATTAACGAGGGTTTTATTTTTACCATCCATTTAGTAAATTATTGAGACTGTATTAGATATAAATATCGGTATTTTAATTTATGGCTAGACATTTTTGTTTCACAGTGGTAAAAATGGAATAAATATTAAAATTAATCATATATTAACATATAAAGTGAAAATAAAAGTTTTTAACTATGTTGTAGTGAGAGCTCGACTAGATATAAATAAATATGTAGATATTATATTTAACAGTTTGGACAGGATTTTTATTAAACAAGATTTTTTAATAGCAAACATTAAAATTAACGAAAAAGAAATAGTAGTTCAAATTGAAATAGTTGTAGAAGAAATGGAGATAAATCACAGCAGCACTTCAACTATTATTATTCGTAGTAATGAGGTAAAGTAACTATTACAATATCGTATTATTAAATTTTTCAAATTTAATTTCACATATGTACAATGCCTAGCAATTGAATTAGTCCCCTTCATTCATAAAAATTTGAGTATCATATAGCAATCATAACTTTATTGGCAAATAGTTGTTTATTATATATCCGGTACGATATTTGTTATAATAGAATTCGTAGAAGAGCGCTACGCCACTTGGAATATACAGCACTCGACATATGGGTAGGGTACATATTCATGGCGCGGCATTCACTGTAGCAGGTTGCAGTCTTTGCATACCGTAGTTTGCAGTCGATCAATTTTAAGGCATCCCCCGCTTGCAAATATCTAGTTGCAAATCTTTGCATCGAGTATATGTTATTTCAAGAAATGACGTAACCGTCTCCTAGATACTCTGGTTCACCAAATATCGTACTGGCCATACATCCATATTCATACTTGGGATATTTAATGTGTTCTATAATGTTTACAGTTATACCTGGAATACTTCGAGATTCTAATTTGATTACTTGATATTTGTTCTTTTTGTTGTTAATTAATTTTTTTCTAATTTTAACTTATGTGGACAATCTGGAGATTAATAGATAATATCAGGCGGGAGGGTGCACATATATAGGTTATAAAGGTTGCTTGTTGACTAGGTGTATAAATTTATTTTCCTTTGTATAACAGATCAAGGACGTATGAACACGAAAATTAGAATTTTTTTAAAGCACGTTCGGTACATACATCGTCCAGTTAAAATTTCATAATTAAAAATGCGTAACACTCGCCGAAAAGCATTTGGATAGCTGAAAAATCCAGACTTCTTTCTTAGAAATGTGAAGGGACGTGTTGCCTGCGAACTGATGTCATCTCTTCATATATATGCGCCTCATTTTTGCATATTTGCCTATTGTGTATTTATTTTTAATAGAACTTTTATATTTTGAAAAATTCTATTTTACTTTTTCAGGAGATATTATTTTATTGTTATAGTTTATATACTTTCTTCATCTTGTAAAAAAGTTAGTATTTAACTGAATAAACTTATTGAGATAATGTAATAGTGTTTTCATTTCCGCATTATAAATTCTTTTAAAAGTGTATTTCTTTTAATATATCTGTATTAGTTTTAATATATATACACATTATCTGGTATTGATTCTCCTAATGTCAAGACGAGATAGTACAGGTATATTAAAGATAATACAAAAATAAATTCTGTATACATAGTCTTATTTCGAAAAGCGCCCATTGCAAAAGTCTTCCTTGAAATGCCTATTTTTTGTATGAGTTGTCTCTATTCATTTTTTAGGCACTCGTTAACACGTTCCTTTAGAGAAATGAAAACATTTGCTAACAGCATTTGTAGTTGTAACTTATAATTCAAGTAAAATATCGTCACGAAACTTAGCAGTCAACATACGCAGCCTACCACCAAGGACGAGAAACTCCTACAAAGATCACAGGATCATTGGAGAAAATGCGTGTTCCAGAACAAGAATATTAGCGATACGTCCGTCGGCTATACAGGCTTGTTCATTCTAGAATTAGATATGCGCTGTCCACAAGTGGAAAGAGTGCAGTTAGGTTAAAGCGCGCGAGAAAGGAGGATAGAATATCTCTCACTGGCAGTTTCGTTTTCTCCCACTTTTGTATTGCAAACAACTTCCCCTACTTTCTCGCGTGTTACGCGTGAGAATGTCTGAAATCAGTCTTCACCAGCGACATGATGTGTGTAGGTCGGGGCTGTAAATCATTATGCATTGACAATACGTACCTACATTTTTGAATTGTATAAATTATTTGATGCATTTTATTTGAATCTTTTAATAAAATGCAACATGGCTATTTTCTTGAAATGTTTTGCCGTTTGGCGTGAAACTAATAAAATATTCTTGAAATAAATGAAATAGAAAATTCTAAAAATTAAAAAGATTTTCAAACAATGAAAAAATTAAAAGAAACTTTTAAAAATCCTAGTGTAGAATACGACGAACTGTTAGAGGTTTTACGTCAACTACTTCAGATATTTGTTTACTAGAATAAGAAGGTTCACGCGAGAAAGTAGGGGAAGTTGTTTGCAATACAAAAGTGGGAGAAAACGAAACTGCCAGTGAGAGATATTCTATCCTCCTTTCTCGCGCGCTTTAACCTAACTGCACTCTTTCCACTTGTGGACAGCGCATATCTAATTCTAGAATGAACAAGTCTGTATATAGGGAGTTTAGAAAATGTATCACAAACATTGGTAGAGTATAGCATGGCCTCAAATATGCTGAAAAGTCCTAATGGACATGGGAATCCGCAAAAGGACGATTTCAGAGATACGAAACAATTTCCGTTTACACCACTTTTTTACTGTGTACAAACAAGCAAAAAGTCAAGCAAGATATTCCAAGTGCCGCATCTCCATTTCGTATCAGCTGGACATCTCTGCCTGCAGGATCTTCGAATTCTTTAGAGCACCTCCACATCAGCTCGGACAAATAGAGCACATTCTGCGTTTGCAGAAGATCTTTACCACGAAAATAAGCTAAAATAAACTTACCTTGTAATTCCGTAATTAACAGTACTAGTGATCTCAGTGTTTACTCACTGTAACTAAAAATATGAGAAAAATACAAAGAATACTAGGAAAATTTTGCAATATGACGCAACAATGAATCGTAGGAAGCTGCTTGTTGCTGCATGTTGAGACATGTTCATATGTGCATAGTAGCCGCCGAGCCATGTCGATGGGCTCAGTTATTCATTAGCAGTGAGAGTGTAAAGTGCTTGCGATGGCATCACGAAATGAGATAAGGGCAGTTTTGCGTTATAATTTCGTGCGTGGTTTAAACATAGACCAGTACTTCGAAGAAATGACTTGCACTAGGTGGTGTTTGTCCACATCGCACGATATTCAGGTGTTATAGAAAATTCCAAAGGGGAAATTTAACTGTGGAGGTGCTGAGAGGCCGGGAAGACCACGAACGTCAGTTACGGAGGAAAACGTTACTACTGTGAGGAAAATGCTTGGCGAGAATAGGCGAGTGACCTACCAACAGATAGAGGGTACTTCAGGCCTAAATGCACCAGCAATTCGTTCGATTCTGCATGACCATTTGCACGTGAAGAAACTTTGCTCTCTCTCTGTGCCGCATCTACTGACTGAAAAGCAGATGACACGACGTGTGATTTGGTACCGGGAGCTGCTAAAAAAGATTAATAGGGACAATCTCGGCATGTGAACGACATCATGACAGGTGACGAGACTTGGCTGTACTATTACACCTGGTTCCTCCATCACGATAATGCTCCAACTCACCGTGCCAAAGCCTGCACCGAATATTTGACCACGACAGGATTGAAACTTCTCGAGCACCCTCCCCACAGTCCAGATCTTTGCTCCATGCGGCTTTGCACCTGTTCCCGCACGTGAAAATGAAGCTAAAAGGGAGGCGGTTTTCCAATGACGAGGACCTTCTGCGGGCTTGGGACAACGAGTGTTCTTTACTCCTTAGTGAAACTTGGCAGAACTGGTTTAAAGATTGGTTTCGGAGGATGGAAAGGGGTATTGGGTGTAAAGGAAATTACTTCGAAAAAATTAAATAAACAAAGCTGTATTGCAAAACTTTCCTAGTACCCTATGTATATGTTATTTTATGTCCAATGCCATAATCCTATTCTCTCATAGCGTCCAGATATCGAAAGTTATTGAAAAATTTAAAAAGCAATGTTTATATCGAAAATTTTATTCGTTCAATAAAAAATATAAAATAAATTCAAAATTTTCAGATCTGACCAGGAGCAAGCTTGCTTCTCACTGCTTTACCAAACTCATCGGCTCCTTTCTGGTTCACTTCTGCATAATGTGGTATAGCCAATTCACATTTCGCCAACCAAGAAGAAACATTGCCGTACGGAGATATATCCCATCCCACCGCCTAAATTTAAAATAAACAATAAAATTTATGTGAATTAATATTGTACTGTATTTCAAAAAGAGAGAGACAAATTACTGAACAGACCCAAATGACACTTAATTCTGATTGGTTAAGACCAAGCAAAACCACATTGTCGTGCACTATCAACTGTAAAATATTTTGATGTCTTTGTTTATATCACGTTTGCCGGTTTAGAGATTTGTCTATAATTAACATATTACTTTAGTTATTTTATGGTGTATGTTAGTTCTTTTTTGAGCTTTTGACTCGGATTAACATGTAAGTAATATGTGAATATAAGAACTTCACTTGTACTAAAATTATAATTTTGTAGTTGTCGATATCAAGAATAGATGCAGAATCTAACACCAGTACTGCTACAAATACAGGTGTGTATTCTCCTCCGAAGAAACGAGAGAAAGCAAGCAGTTCTGAAAAGCAGATAATTAGTGGAACGCTTAACAAAAAAATTTGTAAAGGCTACACCAGACATATGAAAAAGTGACATAGTAAAGAAGAACTCCGAACTTTCTGAGTGCGATATGTAGAGCATATCTACATTATAAGATATAATTTTAAGAATTTCCAGACCAACAGTATATCGAGTTGTTGGTAAATATAAAAAGATGTAAAACTTTAGAGCCGAAGTCTTTTGATGACGCTGTTTGTCAAATAGTTCACAATATGTTTTCTCACAATGAACTTCCAAAGTTTGCTTATATAAATAACAATAATGAACTGCCAAATACGAGTTGCTCAACGTTATATCAACTAATGAAACAACAAAAATGTTCTTCATTTACTTCCATACCACTGTGAACTGTGTCTGCTTGAACTTGTGTGGGCACGAACAAAAAATGAGCTTGCTATAAATCATAAATCTTGTAACTTAAAAGAAGTTATGCAACTTTTACACATTGCTATCAATAATCTGACTGCAACTACTTAACAAAAATGCATAAATTATGTTATCAAAGAAGAAACATGTATGAAGGGTCTCGATGGAATTATCGATGAAATTATAGAGCCATTCATAATTTCTATTGGAGAAAACGATAGTGATAATGACGATTCGATTGCCTCATCAGCATCAGGTGAATTTGAAAATCATGAAATAGTTTATAAGATCTAAATTGTTACAGTGCAAATGTTAGATAAAATAAAATGATGCATAAAGTAATTTATTTGATAGACTTCCATTTCCTAGTGGTTAATTTAAAAAATTGTAATTGTTTAACTGAATAGTAAAAGGCTTCAAAACTAAATAAGTAGTTACTTAAAGTCCTTAAAGTAGATCCTATCTAAAAACTTTTGTAAATACCAGTTGAAACACAAGAAAATGTCTAAATTATGTAACGATTCTACTGATTTATTTACTTTTCTATTCTACTTTCACGTATTGTACTACTGGATTTATAGTTCTGTTGTAAGTAGTAGGCACTAGTTTCATATTTTACACATGATTTGAAATTAAAATTTGCCGCGTAAAATTGATTTCTCGAATTTTATAGATTGTAATTTGCGCTTGGAGTTTGTTCAGAAATTTGTCTCTAATTTCGAAATATAGAATAATTTACAATAACTTACTACAATACTAGATATAGACGCTGCTATGGCATAATCTGCTATAGTTATTGTGTTACCGGTAACGAAATCTTTCTCTTCCAAAAACACGTCTAAAAAGCCTAATGCTTCGTCCAATGGTGGTTTCAATTCGTCTGGTATTTCAATCTCGCCTAAATATAATACGGGAAACTACAAGTACATATCTAAGATTATTCTGAATATGTTGTGATTGTAAAGTCTTACGCATATAGCCCTTATTCGTGGGTACAAAGTTCCGATATCGAAATTTAATCTCTGGTCGACTAGTGCTCGCATTTTAGGATCTTCTGGATAAAGGCTATCATCTTTAGCGTAACTGCGAACCAAATATGTTGCTATAGCTTTACTTTCCCACAAAGTAAAATCTCCGTCTACCAATGTAGGTACAGTATGTTGTGGATTAATCTGAGGAAATTAAATCAAAAATAATTAAAATAAAGTAATTGCTTTAGCCCTCAATAATTTTAACAAGAAACAGTATTTCTTACTTAGAAATAGAGTATAATAAATAAATTGAATAATAAAATACTTGTCTCCGGTATATATTTAAGCATAATCAAACTTCTAAATTTAATCAAGTATTTTTCATTTTGCTTCAAATAAATGTATTTAAACTATTACCAATGCCTAGCATGTTTCATAAAAAAAAGTATGTCGCCTATATCTTGGAGAATAGTGTATACAACGTAGTGTAAAAATTTGATTTCAGTTGACTCGGGTCCGGTCTCGACCTATATTCATTATGAACCACCGTAACCTAAATAATGTTTTGAATCAATATACTATTCTCTAATTAAATAATTCAAATTAATTTCAAACCCTTAAACCTAAAACTTGGGATGTTTTAATTAAAAAATATGGAAAATAAAATGGGCTAAGTTAAAAATTTGAATGCGGAACATTATAATTTCGATTAATTGAAATTATTTGATTAAAGTAAGACTTGAACATTATAAAAACTGCAAAATTCATTAAACATTGTACACTAAAGCAAGTCCTTGCTAATACAATAATTTAATATGTAATATTTTTTTATTATAAATTTTATTCTTACGTTTAGGTTTTCAGCCATTAGAAATAGGAAAACATTTCATATTAACGAGATTTTGGAGGATTTTTCCCTCTTTTTAAGTTATTTATTTTTCTTTTACAAATATATAAATAACGAAAAAGGGAGTAAATGTCGTTAATATGAACTGTTTTATTATTCCTAATGGTTAAAAACGCAAACATAAAAGAATAAAATTTAGAGTTAGAATAAAGCAACCAATATATTAAAAAAAGAAATGAATAGTTTTTACTCTTAACAACTATTATCATTTAAATTGATGCATTTTAGCGCCTTCCCAATTATGCCAACATAACTTCACAATTTAAAAAAAATATCAATACGTATAGCACAACTCTTTACTTAACCTAAACACGATCAATTTACTTACTTTTACGAATTCCGGTTTTAGTTGTTCTTTCGTAGCCAAATTAATAATTTGCAAATCTACATCAAGTCCCAAAGAACGTGCAACTAATAATGCCGTTCTAGATGGTGCACTTTTAGGAAAATGATATAGAGTTATACTCATCCTGAATTCTTGTTCCGTTAGATATCTACCCGAATGCGCTTATTGGTGCCTATGTATTAGATCGGAATTGAAGCATATGTACATATGCATACATCTAACGTTAATTATATTTTTTCAGAAATAACACACCTGAATGCGTAGATGTATTAAATAATTATTAATTAAGTCAAAAATTTTTCAAATATTTGTAATTAAAAAATAAATTAGTAATCTAGTATACAATGCACACCAAAACTTCCTTTGTGTTACCACTTCTCGGTGTAAATAACGAGTATCTATTTCTTTTGGAAATAAAACTAGTAACTTCCAGTTAAACCTGAATAACACATGACTGCATTGATTACATTGCAGTCACCAATAAAGAATATCTTACAAATATACATAATCGTAACATATAATGCTTACATATATGTATGTATGTCGTCAAATCATTAAATGAGCCAATAGTTAGTATTAAAACTTTTCACAATAATTTACTCCAATTATTACAAATACGATTTGAATTTATCTTCGCATAAGTTTGACTATTTTGGTTTTCCACTTTCAAGATATTTATTCACCATGTCGTATGTATGTACATATATCAAACTTAGAGTATTCGCCCAATATACCTGTTTTGTTTCAGTCACATTTGCAAGAGCGGTTACTAATTACTATTTGCGAAACAAAATTTAATTGTTCCTATTAGAAACATCGAAAACTAAAAATGAATAAAATGGTCACTAATGAACCAGATGCATTGTCGGTGGTAAAAGCAAATCAACTTATAACTTCTAGATAAATTTAGGTAGAAGTATATAGAATACTGCGTAGCAAAAATTTGGTACAAGAATAGGGCAAAGAACGATTTAAGTCCAGAAGATATCCATGAAAAAATACGAAACTTTTGATAACCCTTAACGTAAACATGCTTGTGAAAACCATGGAAACAATTTCAAGATCATTTGCAAACTGTAGCTAAAAATTTTAAACACGAAATTGTCCTATAACAGTATAAAATTAAATGCAGACAGTGCGATTTACACATTTTTTATTTAAAGTAGAAACAATTATTTCACCAACACTGCTTCTTCAGACTAATAGATACCTACCAAACCCAACACTGTGGCTTCTTCAAACTAATAGATACCTATTAGTCTGAAGTGGCCACAGTGCTGGTGAATTACTTTAAAAGAAAAAAATTGTAGAAGTATCACAAATGTGTTTTTGTATTGAATTTTATTATGCATTTTCATCAAGTAGAGGCCATGACAAGAGCCATATCAGTTAATTGTTAAATATCGACACTCGAAGTAGGAAATTTTTTTATAGTAATTACACTATAGGTTGCTCCATTTATTTTGACGTTTCCAAACGAAATTTACGTCTATAAGTAAACAAATTAGAACTAAATAATCAATTTTATGTTTCATAAAGAACATGATTCAAAAAATATAGCTCAATCACCCAACAACACAAAAATTTAACATCAAAAATAGAAATTTACTAGAATGTTTCGATTGATAACTGAAATAAAATAACCCGGAACCTACAAAATGTAAGTGAAAAGTAGATGTATTTTATGCTTCGAACGTTAGCAGTTATCCCATAATCACCTAGATATCCAACGAAATATTAATACACTCTCAAATGTTTTAGTTTTATCAATTTGTTTCTAATACGGAAAATGTTTTCGCGTTCTTGTTTTGTACACTGAAATAGTTACTTTTTTTCCATGGTGGTTTTATTTATTTTCTTTTTATAATATCCACTAATACATTCCCTGCCCTAAATATAAGCGCCATCTACAAATAGAACGTTGTACAGCAAAACAAAATGAAATAGAGGAAAAATATTTATTGTAATACAAAAGTAATGTTTTTGAAAAAGAAAACACTATTTCCTACGCTTGTAGCCCCTTCAGTATACTTTCCACGCTGGCTTTTATTAACCTTAATAATGCGATATTAGTCTTCGATTCTTGAAAAGACTTGCAATTTCAATATGTTCCACACATTCTCAATATGTTTAGGTCGGGAGAATTTAACGAGTATGAAAGCACTGGAAAATTCACAGACTGAAATGTTTGTCACAGATTTTGCCTTATGACAAGAGACTCTATCATGTATTAAGGTATGAGGACCTTCATTAGGATCTAGTTCGTCTAAATATGTTTGTATTGTCTTTACTCCATTGTGCCTTCGCGGTACTGTAGGAGCCCGAAACCTTCCGGCGTTATGGAGGACCAGATCATATTGGACTGTTGATATTTTATAGTTTCTACCGCGCAGGCTTCACTATATCGTTCAGAACTTCGTCGTCTCATAAACTGAGCTTTCTTTTACGGCCTCTACTTTTGATTCGTCATTCAACGCAATCTGGAAGTTCAAGAATTACAACAGATTTTTAGCAAACTTATTCTTATTAATTAATAACTGTGTATGCCCTTATTTTATCTTTTCCTTCTCCAGTTCTCTATTGTAGTTTTCGTGAAGTTTTTGCCTATCAAAAACGAACGTACTTCTTTGCAGCCGTTAGATCATCTTCGTACAAACGCCTGAGAATTATATGAGTCGATAACTCGATTGTCTAAGATTTTCTTCCGCTAATTTTACGATACGTTTATCAAGCGGAGTCGTAATTATTCTCTTTCGGCCACAAAACAATCGTCTGGTACTTGAGCTAGGAAATTTTCTTTGAGCAAAACAGAAACCTATCTTTGTTTTAATCAAACAAAATTTTTTATTCGCAGGGAAACTTTTATTTGTGCATTTTTTTCCTTAAGAGTACTTTCTTATACGCAGCACAAACAAACTTACTAATTTAAAGTAAACAAAACCTACACAGCGTCACACAGGAACATAAACGGAATAACCTTCGAGTATTAGATACTGAATTATTACAACGACAATAGATAAGAGAATTTCTTAGAAATAATTATACATAGAATATACTAAATAAGTATTACATATCTTTCTATTTATTCGCTCGTTTTTAAATGACATGAATTGAAGAAAAGAAAATTTTAAAATTATCAAGGTGAGGTTTATATTCTAGCCAGAGACTGTAATCTACTAAAAAACGTCTCTACTGATGTGTTTCAATCGACTTAATTATTTTAATTGCAAGAATATGTACTGCATTGTTTAAATTATAAATATAACACATGGATCAATAAGTCCCGAGACTAACAATGAAAACAACATTTTTTTTGCAAAATTTTTTTTTACTCATCAAAATAATCACCTTTTAGGGTGATACAATGGTTCCAACGCTTTTCCAATTTTTCAATACCATGTTTATAAAAAAATTTATCTTTCGCTTCAAAATAAGCTTCAGTTTCAGCGATGACCTCCTCATTTGAGCCAAATCTTTTTCCCTGGAGCATTTTTTTAAGATCAGCAAAGAGCCAGTAGTCACTGGGGGCTAAATCTGGCGAATATGGGGGGTGGGGAAGCAGATCAAAACCCAATTCGTTCAATTTTGCCATTGTTTTCATCGACTTGTGGCAGGGTGCATTGTCTTCGTGAAAAAGGATTTTTTTTCTCTGCATGTGCGGTCGTTTTTTTGCGATTTCCTCCTTCAAACGCACCAGTAAGTCAATATAATAATCACTGTTGATCGATTTACCTTTTTCGAGGTAGTCAATGAAAATCACGCCATGTGTATCCCAAAAAACTGACGCCAGGACTTTGCCAGCTGACTGCTGCGTTTTCGGACGTTTCGGACGGCTTTCGCCAGCTGTGCGCCACTCAGATGACTGCCGCTTCGACTCTGGAGTGTAGTGATGTATCCATGTTTCGTCCATGGTCACGTAACGACGCAAGAAATCTTTTTTGTTGCGAGTAAATAGCGATAAACAGCTTTCTGAATCATCGACTCGTTGCTGTTTTTGTTCCATCGAAAGCAATCGCGGCACCCACTTGGAAAAAACCTTTTTCATGCTCAATTTTTCATGAAGGATAGTAAATACACTTCCATATGATATCTGTGTCATCTCAGCAATCTCACGGAGCTTCACTTTACGATCTTTCATTATAATTTTTGTCACTTCACTCACATTTTCCGGTGTAACGGCTTCCACAGGTCTACCCGAGCGTTCCGCGTCATTTGTGTCGGTACGACCACGTTTAAACTCGGCAAACCACCGACAAATCGTTGCTTTTGATGGACAAGAGTCCGGGTAACGTTTTTCCATCCATTGTCTTGCTTGCGTGGTGTTTTTACCCATTAAAAAACAATGTTTTATCAGAACACGAAACTCGGTTTTTTCCATCGTTTAAACAAACTACAAAACGACTTTACTCCAACCTCGATAACTCAGCTGTTTCTGGTCCGATCGACTTAAAATTTTGACACGTTTCAAGCAAAGGTTAGTACTCTAGAAAGACGTGGTTACTGGTTTACTACGAGCGCCATCTATGGGTTAGTCTCGGGACTTATTGATCCATGTGTTATTATTTGAATTAAGACCAAATTTGTAATTATTCTATTTACTATATTCACTTATAAAATTAATTTCATCATTAATAAAAAAATAATAAACCGCAGTCTGACACAATTCTTTATTATAAATGAACTTTTGAATTAATTCAATTTAATTCTTCGCAAGAAATTTATGTACCTGTTACTTATTCCACTCCATACATCTATAGTAAAATATTTGAATTTCAATAAAATTATCTTCTGTATTTACGGATTCTATGTGTGTAAGTAGGGCAACTGATCTGACTGTTTATTTTTTGAATAGTAATACAATTACTTAAAGTAATTTCAACAATTTATTGACAGAGCTTATACTTAATTTACATTTGAATTAAAAATTATAAAATGTAAGCTTTTGATGCAAAAAAATTATCTAAATTTTTTAATTCAATGACAAACTATTACAAGCGCGAAATTTTAGTAAAGCTCATCACGTCTAAAAAAATATTTACACCTATGATAAAATTATGTTGTGTATCAATTTTATCAATTATAGTATCACAGATAAACGTTTATCATTGTGTACACACCACTGTAATATAAACTAATAATATATTAAAGGAAGTAACTTATCAAAAGGCTTGTTCATAGAAGTCATTTCAGAATTTGTTTTTTATTTAAAAATAACTCATACAACGGTTTGACTCTAACAAGATATAAATTATTTATCATATAAGGGCAGCAGATGCCAATAGAAAACTACATATAACAAAGATGAAAACCATATAACTTTGTAAATTAACAATTAAAATAAATGTCACATTGTCTCATGTTTTTATGTATATTAAATAATAAAATAAATGAATTATAAGGATACATAATACAAATATTTCCAAGAGAAAAATTATATAAAGCCAATAACTAAAAAGCGATGTTAAATTGTGCCTTTATTGCACATTTAACAGGGATAGACACAAGAAGATTTCAATTAGCACAGTATAAGTTGTAATAAAGAGAAAAGAATAAAAAAAAGAGGGAGTCAAAGTTAAAATATTAATTGACCATTTGCCTGTGAAACTAATATTAATTATAATCTAAAGACAAATAAATAATTCTAAACATTTATATTTTTCCACTTTTATCCGATCCATCTATCCCTGTGTTCATATTAATCAATGAATGTAAAATACAGATATTCTATAAAAATATTTAAAATGGAAATAGATAAGTTGTTCTTAAAACTTAATTTTGATATAATACTGGAAATAATCAATGTTCGTAAAATTTATATTTTACATTCAATGTTTAAACTTAACAAGACCGTGGCATATTTACATAACTCTTCTAAGCATTAACAAGGAAGGCTCACAATTGAACATACAGCTCAGGAGCCCTCACATCATTGTGTCTTCAGTTCCTTTCCAATATTATATGAAACAATGTTGTTCCAATCAATCTTCTTTCGAATTACAGGCAATCCTCTTCTCAAAGCCTTAAAAGTTGTATCAGACATTGTCTGGTAGTTTTCCGATATTGCAGTTTGATACAAATTCTCTGCTTCTTCAATAATACGTACTATTTCCTTGGCCGTTTGTGATTCATTAGTTACATTAACTGTTTCTTTTATTTCTTTAGAACTGACGAGTTGTACATTACCATCTTCATAATAATGAACTTGCACTTTCAAAATACCTTTTACTTCAGCTGTTGAACCTCCATTAAAAACTATCGTCCACTGGGACCTCCATTTGCCATTCCAGAAATTCTTTGGCTGGAACTGATGATCTTCTATGCACGCATACAAAGTAACACTACCCCCTGATTGATTTTTACCAAATACACTACAAACTCCATGTTTATAATGATCTTTCATGTATAGAACGAACTCCGTATCAAGTGCAGCCCGCCATGGTTCCGCTGTGTGATCAGGTGTGTATTGTTGATACTCTGATGCATCTTTCCTTAGATGGTGGTATTTAAATGATTGTTTACTACGGGGGTCACAGAACCTACTATTTCCTAAGTCGTTGTATTCAGTTATAAGGGCTGGATAATCCGAGTTTTCAATTTTTACCGGTGTTAGCTGATCCTTGTTGTATAAGGCGAATGCCCTACTAGCACCTTCCATAAATAGGTCATCATTGTTCAGTAATTTCCGTACATCATTGAAGACTTCGTTGAATTCTCCGGGCGGTGAATGTAATATAAAATCAGACACAATTTCCACTTTCTTTTCATCGCTAATAACATCCTCTCCATCAGACGCCATTTTAGGTTGGGTTGATTTGTCACCGATGAGGTCATGTCATATCGTAAATGACTCACAAAATTCAAAAATTACTAAATTTAAATTCGAATATACAGTCACATATATATAATCTTCATTAATACTTTTTTATAATACGGGAAGATTTACTGAACGAAATACAAATACTAAACATTCAAATTGAGTAATCCTACTTGTTCTAAAATTATTTAGTGTATTTTGTAAGAACATAGAAATCTTGATGTTGGCTTTTTGATCCAATTGATATAAATACATACTACCAACTTATTAATATTTTATCTGTCAGAATTTATGTAATTTCTCTCATTTAAAATGAGTGAATCTAAACCGTATCAATATTTTGATACCCCTGAAGGCGAAGATGTTTTCAAAAAACTCTGGGTGGTTTTAAAGCCTGTAGCTCTAACAGGTGTAGCTATATCGACTGTAGATGTGTTATGTTTGCCTGTACCTAGAAGTTATCTGCAATTAGTAGGACGATATGCTTATTTTACACTGCCTCTGGTTGGAATGGCAACAGCATTTGTAGTAACATCAAATCTTGCGGTAACTATACGACAGAAAGATGATAAAATAAATTGGGTAGCAGGATCTATAGCTGCTGGCACTATATTTGGTGCTTGGAGACGAAGCACTATAGCTGGAGTATCAGCATCAGCAGCCCTTTCTTTTGCTGCTATTATAAAGAAACATGCTTTACAAGAGGACTGGGTATTATTTCCAAAAGATAGAAAGGTTGCCTATGGTGCTTTGCACAGTCCTTCATATGATTTCACCCTTACAAAGGAAAGACCACGAAATTGGATAACAGGCAAAGAATAAATATTATTTTTGAGAGTAGGCACTGGCTCATCATTTGTACATAGATGTTAATTATTAAATAAACATATTTAAATTGAATGTGTTTGTGTACGTGTTTTTAACAACATATTTTTTAGTTTTGCTGCTAAAAACTGAATGCATATACAATTAAACCCCATTAGTAAAATATTTTCATTGGTGAAATAGTTTTTGTATATTAAAATTTGTTGACCAGCATAATTAATTATGATCTTAGGACACTAGTCTATAATCAACTACACTGTTTGGGTATTAAATGAAGTTTGACTTGATTTATAAAAATAATGCAAGTTTTAATATGTTTTGTGTATATATTCAAGAATAGGTATTGAACAATAAATA
Organism: Dermolepida albohirtum; assembly: GCA_031893035.1. Lineage (NCBI taxonomy): Eukaryota > Metazoa > Arthropoda > Insecta > Coleoptera > Scarabaeidae > Dermolepida > Dermolepida albohirtum. Next base: position 95,859 of record JAVIWB010002134.1, on the reverse strand, counting down.
TCTTCAGACAAAAACCTGAAATACAATTTATTAAACTCTTTGTAGAACTTTCCTTTGGTTACACTGTAATTGTAAAAAATTTTATTGTTAATGATTGCAGCAAGGAAAGCCTGAAGTGAATTATGTTTCGTCAAACAATTTTTGACCCCATAGATTTTATCCTTTACCAAATATACTCCTTGTTTATAAGGAACTTGTATTTGAGCATTCATAATATACATGCCAGTCCCTTATATAATTTAGTTTTATGATTGGACAGAAGGCCGGTAAAATATTATTAAATTATAATCACAATGTGAGATTATGAGTAATCGGATATTATTTTGTTTATTTATACCTGCTTTATTTCCCACAATTATATAAGTATGCTTTATTTATTCACATATGGGAGCTAAGGTAATAGCAAACAAATATCTAAATCGAAAGATACAGTTCGCTAATATTAATTCTTAGAAATATCAGCATATCGGAGGTTGCTATTAAATTCTGCAGATCTTTTTTGGAAAATAGAAATTAACATGGTCACTGCCTGCATTAGTAACAATGAAACACAGAGTACCTCAGAGAGCTACTTTCAGCTCTACATATTTCGGAGTTACTTTGTGTTAAAGCACTTTGACTATCTTTACAATTTATGCCTTTCAATCCATTAATAATTGTATCAGATACAGCAGTAGATCAATGAGGACTTTAAGTAAATTCATTTTAAAATATGAAGATAGATGAATAACAGCAGTAACAACACAGAAGAATATGTATATGTCATACATCGCTGACGTTACTGATAAATCGAAAAAGAATTAAGAAGCAACGTCTTTATGCGGCACAGTGAAGAGTAAAACTTCTTCCACCTAAGAAGCACAAGCTATGTAAACTATGCCTCAAGAGCATATACCAATTTGAGTGTCAATGTGGGCAAAACTGCATCAGATAGACAGAAAGAAGCAACTAGTACAGAGTGAAAGGAAAGTAGACAAGACACCAAATATGGACAGACATGTTTGCAGTAGTAGAACATCTATTTCAAAGTGGAAAAGACCGCATCGACTATTATTAGAGCATCAAAACCTAAAGCTACTCACCACCCATGTGTAATATCAGAATCGCTAGAAATCATGTGACACTGATTTTCTGCTGATGATGATAACTTAGTTGCCGCAATGCGTAAACAGAATATGAACATTGATGTGGTACTCTCAGAAGTATTTAGCTATTCTAAGCCAGAAAATTTGCCAAATCACTATAAACCATATTCTTCTTTGATTTGTCTTACATAGTTCAGGTAGTCAATACTTGACAAACCTGAATTTATTAGCAAAATGAAGAGAAACTTAATATATTTTCTAACATTAAAAAAATAATTTTGCGGAGCTGGATTATAGTTTATTAATTTTTACACAAAAGTAAAAAAAATATATAGTAGGTACTTAATACTTAATTCAATGAGATATAAAAACAGTCAAGTAATTAAGAAGTTTCAGGTTCTTTATTGTACACCTCCATAACTTTTTCCATAATTTCCCAATGTCTATCCTTTTGTAAATCTTTAACAAAAACCGAATACCAAGCTTCGTCATCATTATCTTCTATAAGTGGCAAACGGACGCCGTAACATTGTAATGCTAGAGATATGCAGGCAATGGCAACATGCTGAGATGAATAATCCAAAATAGATGGATCGTGATGGAAGTCCTGCAAAAAGGCAGCCGCAGTCCTTGCGATCGGTGCCGAATGCCATTGTTCTTTCCCCAGCCAACCTTCCATTGATTTTAAATAGTGTAGCATGTATTTGTGCGGGTGTATAATTGATACTTCGAATTTCAGAACTCTCATGATCAAAAGTTCTGCTTGTACGATGGCGTCCCTCATGTTCCAGTATTCATCGCCAATTTCTAGCGGGCCATTACCACGGTGTAAAGTGTTATGGGCGACATTAATAATATCTCGGATTTTAAGTGGATCGTCTTTAACTTTTCCTGCTAGATACAGAGTTGATGCTGCTATTAACTGTAACAAAGAGATATAATTAGTAAGAATTTTGTCTATGCTAAAGTTTTCTGGATAGCCAGGGCTCATTTTAATAAAGAAAAAATACATAGATTTCATTTGGGTGTCAAGTTCTTTCTATGGTTATATTTAATATTCTTACTATTTTCATTTGCAAAAATTAAATTTTTTTTGAGTACGGCATAAACTTGTTAATTTGAACTAATTAGTTAAAGAATATATTCGGATTAGCGAATATAACAATTTTTTACTTAAACTGCTTCAAATGAGTTTCTTAGTACAAATATGGGTTAAAAAACTTAAAAATACAGAACAAAACTTTATTTCTAACAAATTTTCAGTAGTAAACATTAAAATATGTATCAATACGACGATGCTTCAAGCACCTTATATGACTAGCAGTCACTTGAATCTAATACGCTGTAGAAGTAATAGTTAATAATCTAGCATGTTCGTTTGATGCACTGATGAAAACAGGTACATTTTCCTTACATGGAATCTTTTCCCCCTCGTCTTCTTTCTTATTGCTTGTTCGCTCTACTGCTAAGGATGAAATTATATCTTCATCTGTAGCAAGTATCTCGTCTTTACCTCCACAAGCCATCGTGAAATTTCATTGTTGATTATAACGGTTTGAAAAATGTCATTGCAATTATCGGTAATCTCGCGTGTTTCTTTATGTTCTCTGACTTGATGCGATTTAGTATATTGAGCAATCTGAACATCTAATAATCTACGTCGTAAACAAGTTAATGGAATAGAGCCCTCATCATTTGTATTGAGTTCATCCACATTTGCCCACAGTTTTTTTCACGACTATTTTATAAGTCTCCATGAAAGCAGATTATATATGTATATATTGGACACCTTCAGATATGATAAATGTCAGATTTGCGATAATTCGATTTAATCTTTTGAAGCACAGGTTGATCCATTGGCTGAATAAGGGGGGAGGGTACAATTTGGTGATAGAAACAGCTTAAGTGGTTTTGTCTTCAGTTCATGTGTGAATGCTTTAGTTTTCAGTTAATAGTTCTTCTATATTTGTTTGACTCTTCAAAACGTTCCACTCACACCAGCATTGTAGATTTGATAGGGTATCAATTCCATTTTTGTAACTTCATTAAAAGTATTCGATGGAATCGCTCAACAGCAAATTCATCAGCAGATAATTTTTCTCCAATAATTGACAATTTACGAATACTCTTATCGGACACCCAAAACTTTCTTAAAAATTGTCTCTGTCAGTTATTTGTTGACAGAAGCGTTTAGCTGTTTTTGCATATCTCACCAGATATTGAAATGTGCTGGGTTCTTTGTCGTAAAAAGTGCGGTTCCGGTATCTGAATTTTGACATGATTTGAAGTTTTTCTTTACCCGGCGCCGCTTATTGCTGATGATACATAGGCAGTAATGTCATTCTTTTTCGTTTAGTGTCATTGTGGATTTTTCCGACACCGTACGTTTTAACAATTCCTACTTTGTCCTCTGTCAAATTTGTTTGTAACCTCATTTCATCCTAGAGCTACGACATAGTGTTTTCGCTTTGCCAATATTAAATTAAAAGATATGCACATGCTACATATGCCGTAAAACCATAAAATCACAAGACATCAAAACTATCCCTTTAAGATAAGAAGCAGGTTGTTTCAATGTTAATCATATCAGGTTGTTACAAATGTAATGTCCGTTTTTTCCTTCAGTCTGAACTGAATCGCCCCTGTGTGAAGACGTGTATGTTTTTGGTGAAAATTATTATTGTATTTGTAGAAAAGGGTATTTATTTTGAAGTGTGTACCTGTTCCATTTCTTGGAAAGATTAATACACCTGTCCTTGTCTCGCCTATGGAAATGCTGTCGGTAAGAGATATTCGGGCAATTTACCTCTTTCAATTTAAAAAGCGATTAAATGCAGCTGCAGCAACGCGAGAAATTAATCAGACGTTCTTTGAAACCACGTGTAATGAACGTACATTACGGCGATGTTTTAAAAAATTCAGCGAGGGAAATTTTGATTTGGAAAATGAGCCTCGCGGATAGCGCGTAGCACCGTTAATGATGACGAGCTGCGTAGAAGTTGAAAGTAATCCGTCGACAACAGTGCGTAGCCTTGCAGAAACATTTGAAGTGTCCATTGCCACCATTAGTCGTCACCTTTCTTCGATTGGCAAAGTGAAGAAACTCGATCGATGGGTGCCGCACCAATTAACGGAAGCCAATAAGCTCTTCGATTAGAGGTGGCTACCTCTTTGGCCAATCGACAGAAAGTTGAACCGTTTCTTCATCGAGTGATAATCGGAGACGGTCAGGACAATGGTTAGATCGAGGTGAAGCACCAAGACAGCATGCACGAGCATCACTTCACCCGCGAAAGATTGTGGTGACTGTATGGTGGACCAGTAAGGGTATTATTCACTATTCATTTTTGCAACCTGGTGAAACCATCACGGCAGCGTCCTAATGAGCCGCTTGCAGCCCTCACTAGTCAATAGACATGGACCCATACTTCTTCATGATAATGCAAGGCCTCATGTTAGACGACAGACAATCCAAAATTTTCGGAATTTGGTTACGAAATTCTCCCTCACCCACCTTATTCACCTGACCTTTCGCCAACTGATTTTCATTTTTTCCGAAGTTTAGACAATCACTTAAAAAATAGGGACTTCCCTGACCGGGAGTCTGTAATAGCAGTGTTTGAGCAATATGTGAGCCGTCAAAACCTAGATTTCTTTTCAAAGGGAAATTTTCAGCTTCCAGGCCGTTGGCAACAAACTATTGATGTAAATGGAGACTATTTTGCAGAATAAATATTTATATTTTTTTAAATTTAGACTTTTTTTTATTAATTACAAAATCGGACATTTCATATGTAACAACCTGATACATGCATATATATGTATATCTGTTTTTATATTTGTATGTATAAGGTGACGCAGGTATTCGCCAAATTTCCCAGAAAATAATTTAAATAAATTATTTTTATCAATACTGTTTACTGTTAGGATTATCCACATTTCGGTCGCATTAATGAAATGAGAATTTTAACTGAATTATAGAGGATACACTGTAGCTAATAAATAAAAAATATTAACTGTTAATATTGTTGCGTTATAGTTGCTATATTTAAGGAAGATTATAAGAACAAATATAAGTATTTCTGTTTCTTACATTCGAAACAAGTTTATTAAAATTTATTTCAATTTAAATATTTCTACTACATGCTATTAAAAATGACTATAATACCTTTAGTCATATATAGCCTACGATTTAACTTTAGCGTATACAGTAAAGCCTGTGTAAGATGACCAGCAATGGTTTCAGAAAGATGTGGTCATTTGAAAGGTCGTCATTCTAAAAAAGCTAAATTTAATACTTCAATATTAAATGAGTTCTTTACTCAGATGGTCGCCTAACAAAAGTAATTGTTTGAGCAGTTTTACTGTATGTTATTTTTAACAGAAGAACTATCTAATAAACATTTCGAAAATTTGTATTACATAATACTTTTGATAATAATAATATAGCTTATACCTAATATTTGGAAAGAAGTAAATTTTAATATATATAGTTGACGCATAAAATCATAGCGTTTTTATTGTACTTAAAAATTATTAATTTCTTATTATGGTCAATTGGTTACAATCCATTATAAAGGTTAATTCTCGAGTTAATTGGCCTAATCATCATAAATTAAAGCGTTCCAGAACATGGAGAATCGTTTATATCAAAATGGTCTTTTCTAAAACGAGAATATCATTTCCCTGCTGTATTCTCCTCAATTATGTTCTCTTCGTAAACGGCACAAATGGTTCTAGCGGCTTTCGATGCATTAACTCCTCTGTTGAAATCGAACAAAAAATATGTTTGAAATGCTTGTTTTTTTTTATACTGGACATTCTATTTTCTTTTGTCAATAAATAAAACAATCTTTGCACAAATTCAAAAATTATTCAACTAAGCAATAATAAGACATTGAAATAACTGTGGCGTATGAGTAACACTTTTTTTCCCAAGACCTAGAAACCAAAAACGCTACGACTTATGCACCAATCTGATATATATATATATATATATATATATATATATATATATATATATGTACATCACTTGTAAATTTACTTTTCATCGCAATATTTCAAATGTCAGTTTCAATTTTTACACTAATGGCATCGTTTAATGCTTTTTCCTGTAATCTTTTCAATATATTGATATCTTCAGAACCGGCGTGATTTTCTTCTGCCCATCTAATACATATATCAAAAGCACGTGATACTTCATTATGTTCCTCTGACGATTCCTGTAATGTTGTTTCTGATGTTTTAACATCATTGTTTTCACCATTCTGCCAACTGTTACTTTTTTCATCCACTAAAACAGATAAATATTCTTCATCATTGCCAGTAAGCCATTGTTTAATTTGGTCTGCACTGAAATTTTTTGTCGTTGCACATATTTTTGCCATAATTTCCTGTACCATAATTTCGGTTTCATTTGCTTCTAAAATTTCTTCTCCAACTCCTGCTAAGGTATGGAATGGCGACGATGTTTTCCAAGAAGAAACAATTGCGTTGGAAGATATGGTGTACCATGCGTTAGATAAGGCGTATATGGCTTCTTCTAAATTATAATTTTCCATAAACATACTTATGTTATTAACTTGATTTATTGCCTCGAGCAAAAATGTGTATTTATACTGAAACTTTATATCTTGAACCACATTTTGAGCTGGGGCGTTTTGTTCGTGTAATATTACAATTTGAATCCCGCCACTGTTTAATATTTCATTTTCATTCGAGTGATAACAAGAACTAGTTAGGACCAATAAGATCTTTTGCGGTAATTTTTTTGATTCCAAGAAATTGTTTACGGATGGTACGAAACTTTCGTGCAACCAGTGTTTGAATTGTTCCTCAGTTACAGACCAATGAACTTGATTAATGAAGGCAACTGGAAGATGCTTAGAAGTTTTTAATGCTTCAGATTTTGAAAAAACTAATAAATCAAGTTTATGCGTGCCGCTGGCATTAGAACAAGGCATGAACGAAAAATTCAATTTAGATAAATTCATTGGAAGAAGGGATTCGTCGATTAAATCGAAACATATTTCTTTTGGTAAAGATTTCCAAAATAAATTACCTTCGCTGGCGCTGTATACTTGATCCGGTTCAAGTCCCAATTTATTAATTTCATCTTGAACTTTTTTATTTAGACAAAATGCAGTTGAAGCATTACGTGTTATTATGTCCTTCGACAGAAAACGTATTCCGTAACGCTTTTTAAATTTGTCTAACCAACCGTCACTTGCTTTAAAATTATTTTTATTCGCCATTTGACCATGTAGCTCCCTGGCCTTCTCTCGCATAATTTCCCCTGTAACGTGTACATTCCTGTTCCGTTCCTCTAAATACCAAGAAAAAAGAGCTTCCTCGACTTCAGGATTGTCACCTACTTTCAAGGTTTGTCTGTGATCATTACCATAATTATCAATAAAAGATTGGATATTATCACTTTTTCTTTTAATATCCTGAATTGTAGATCGTCCAACACCATAAAATCTCGCCAAATCGCTGCTTTTCTCACCTTTACTGAGCTTCTGGATTATTTTCTGTTTGTCACTTAAAGTTAGGGTCTTGTGTTTGCGTTTTTTGCCAGCTAGCATTCTTACTCGTTAGATCATTTGTAACGAAAGGAATTATCGTAGCAAATGTTATGAACACTTGTTAATTAAATAACACAAATATGTTAATCGCGTATATTTCGTGAAATAAAATATAACGTTTTATTTAATACGTTTAACACGCAAAGTTTCTTAGGGTATCGTAGCTGTAGTGACGTAGAATATGTACTCTACTAACCGAATCACGGACTGATGTTTCGTTGCGCTCTTCTTGCCGTCCTTGTCTGTACTGGGCGGATTATTGAGCGTGCCTGCCCAGAAATAGACCGGATTAGTGAAGTGAGGTTGCAGTAATCTATTTTAAATATGCATGGATGCAAAGTTTTAAACTATACGTGATAAGAATATAATGTACAGCGCGTACTAAATTAAGCTAATGAAATTTAGTGCAAACACATCATAGATGTTATATATTTTTATTATATTGATGAAAATACTTGGCAATTAAATTAGAGCCACTCTTGTGTGTGAAGAAATTCGTAATACAAGTCTTTCGTATTTAAATATACATATTTCGAATTATCGATTGTAAACGAATTCAGTTGTTCAAAGAGGATCTATTCCTGGAAAAAGACAACTATTATATTATTAAGAAAATCCTCTCGTCACACTGTTATGTTAATATTCTTGCGTCTAATTAGGCCTGACACCTCACTACTACATCTACTTAATGCAGGTATAAAAATTAACCCCGCGAAATGGGGGGTTAATTTCGCCATTTGAAGTGACCACATGTCGGTAGAACGCAATCGTGTTATCTTTGTGACTCATTAGCAATTCTAATTACCCTCTACATTTCTCGGAATTGTTTGTTTTGGTGATTGTACTTGTATTCTTATTTACTTTTTTAATGATAATATTCCATAATATTTATGTAATGTGACTGCTACGAACACTAACAAAATTTGATTTTTCTCATGTATTTCATCTTTTCGGAGACTTTTAACTACTTTCCCCTGAGATTCCCCGTTTATAATATATATGAATATATTATAAACTGCACAGTCTATGGTATGAAAATCATAAAGTAATGTCCTCCGCGCTTTTCTACCTCCACGTCGTCGTAGGGCACCCATAGACTATGTCTACAAACCAGCCAAAATGCAACATTTGTAATTATATTCTTAATAATATATTTCAGGCAATGTTCACAAATATGCATTCATTAGAACGTACTTGTTTGACCTATATCTGTTAAATTATGGGGCGGATGCGGAAATGCTCGCCATGTGTGCTAGAGCCCTTGCCCGACATAAAAAATGTGGACATTGACAGTTTGCAAAAACCTGTCACTTCCATTTGCAAAAAACTGCGGAATAGTGGAAGAAGAGCAACAGTACGAAGTCAAAAGTTTTTACAAAAACATTCAGATTGGTTAAATGCAAAAGAATTCAATCTCTTAAGAGAAAGCACGAGCGGCGGCGGCAATGTACAGTCAGAGCAGCCGCCATCGTCGCTAGGGCTACTCAAGAAGGATTTCTCCGATTGTACTAAGTGCAGACGATGTTTTATCTCTCATTTTAGAGTCTATATTGACCAAACATCAATATTTATTAGTCAAAAACTTTATTAATTCTGACATTTCCTCTGAGGTTATGCCGTTATATAAGAAAATATTAAACGCGAAAAAGCAGTGTTATCCTTCGGAAGAAAACGTCACAAAACATCCACCGAAATAGAATTGTGAAATTTACTTAATCACACTGCTAAAGGTCCCAAAAGGCTGCTTTAGAATGTATTTATTCCACCTGAGTCTTTAGACAATATGGTGTTAAAAGGAAAATTGAGATTTCGCTTTATACATACAATGCTGCAGAATAACGAAAAGCAGGTAAAAGTAATCCCCTATAATCGTGTTTAGTCCCGAAAAGGGTGCTTAGTGGTGATCGCAATACGGACAATTTTATAGTTGTAAGGGATTATTGCCAGTACTATAACAAAGATATTTAAACAACAGAACATATGATATTCTCTCGACTTACTAAATAACTCTTAAACATTTGAAAAATTTCTGAAAATGGGTGTAGCCCTACTTTAAATGAGCGGTACTGTACATAAAACATACTAATCATATGGATGTTTTTGTGAAACTTCAACCATGATACAGTAATTGAAAGATAAAATTACAGAACAGGTAACCAAGCATTATTACGTAATCTGATCGTAATCTAATCCGAAAACATAAAGGAACATTTACGAACTGTTAATTACTGGGAGATGGGACATGTTTTAAAACAATACAAATTGCAGAATTTAAATTTTTTTTAAACAAGTTCCATATTGTAAATAAATAGTCATACTGTATAATAAATTATATAGATTTGAAGATATTTCTGATTTAAAAAGTTTTTTAATTAAATGACGACTAGTTTGTATAAATACTGCTTTATTAGAGTTTGTTATAATCTTTATGTATATAGGACTAGAGTTAATGTATGTAAACTACCGGTCATATTTATTTGCCCACCCCAATTTTATGTGTTTCCTGAAATACGGATTATCTTTCGAAAAATCTGTATTATAATTATTCAACATTATTAGTGGAAGTAATTCCACATGAATTTCTACGAAAATCTTAAATTGTTTATGATATAACGTAAAGGTGTCATAGATTGGAAAAATACCATAAATATTATATAGGCTAATCCCTACAGTATTAACAGTTTTACCTGCATTTCCGAGAGGTATTACCAATATTGTGTTATTGTACTAACTAATTACAATATTAGGATGTGTTATTCAAAAAGGAAAATAAATTTTATGTCAGTCATCGTTCATCTTTTGTTGCGAAAACGGTGAAATAGAGAGTTATTGTGAATATTTTAATGCAATGCCGAAGACGAAGAAATTATCTGTCGAAGCGCGTGGTATGATAATTGCTTATTGTCGTACGGGTAAAAGTAATCGCGAAATTGCAAAAGAATTACAATTAAATCGCAGAGCCGTTGATTATAACGTTAAAAAATTTGAAGAAAGCGGTACATTTTCCAACAAAAGAAGATCTGGACGACGCAAGGCGACGACATCTGCAGATGACCGGCATCTAATATGGATAAGTAGACGCGATAGACGAAAAACAGCACCAGAAATTGCTGGTGAAATGAATAGAGCGCGTGCTAAACCAATTAGTGTGTCCACGGTACAGAGAAGGTTAAGGCAAGCGGGTTTATACGGAAGAATTGCTCTGCGAAAACCACTACTACGAAAGCAAAACAAGGTAAAACGACTAAATTGGGCTAAAGAACATAAGAATTGGACGATTGATCAGTGGAATAATGTGTTGTGGACAGACGAATCGAAGTTTGAACTTTTCGGTAGTAAAAGGCGAATATTCGTAAGAAGATCCGCAGGAGAAAGAGTACTGCCAGAATGTATTGCGCCTACCGTAAAACATGGAGGAGGTTCGGTAATGATTTGGGGGTGTTTTGGTGGAAGATCTGTAGGCGATCTCGTCAAAATTGAGGGAATCCTAAGAAAAGAAGACTACAAGGAAATTTTAGAAAATAACGCTGTTCCTTCAGGACTAAGGATTCTTGGTGAAAACTTTGTATTTCAACAGGAAAACGATCCGAAACACACTTCTAGATTGTGTAGCGATTACTTGCGTCAACTAGGAGAGCAAGGGCAAATCTCTATAATGGTATGGCCAGCTCAAAGTCCTGATCTGAACCCAATAGAGCTTCTTTGGGAAGAATTGGACCGGAAGGTTCGAGAACGTGCTCTATCATCCACCACTGTACTGTGGGAACAACTTCAAGAAGCCTGGGCACAAATTACAGAAGATACACTGCAAAAATTAATTGAAAGGATGCCGCGGTATTGTGCCGCAATTTTCAAAAATAAAGGTGGGCACATTGATGAGAGCAAAATTTAATAATAATTAATGATAAAGTTTTTATATAAGAAAAATGTAACTATTTTATGTTTATTTTACACTATTGTATTGGTACAATAAATAAATTTTCAGTACACATTTGATAGTTTAATAATTTTGGCTAAAACTAAGGGTGGGCAAAAAAATATGACCGGTAGTGTATATGCTACCCGAATAGACGTTACAACTTTTCTTTTGCATTCGTCTATCGTACGTTCAATGTACCGAGACACCTACGTACCCCCAATAAAGTTAATGTAGCAAGAGATTGTTTATAAGTGACCTAACAAAAATCGTTCAGTGCTGAGAAAGAAAACAAGTTTAATAATTAAATAGATAATAAACAAGTATGTCTACATACTTAAATGTTTTACGAACGTCTCAAACAAAATATAGCAAAACTAAATTTACCATAAATTATTCTTGATTCAAGAACGATCAGAAACGTGACATTTATGTTATGAATCGAAACTATGTTGACGTGTTTTGTCGGTCACAAGAAAGTACTCCACCAAAAATGTATGAAAGAGAGACAAACGGTCGGCCAACACACTATTTATCGATACTAGAAAGATTACGGGATTCTATTTGATGAAAAAATTCGCATTATGACCCGTGGATCATTCACCGTGACAAAATGCCAATTCATAGTGGACTAACTATGAGACTTTCTAGTTAAAAAAAACCGGTTATATTCCACTTATTCATTAGCGTCTTGCATTCTACGGATATCTCCAAAATTTGAAAATGTACTGACAGAGCAAAGATTTATATGTATTATATATAAATGGTTTCTAACATAACGTAAACAATTAATCAATAGTATTTCGAAAAATAAGTACTAGAGTTGCCTTCCGAAATAGTGACGTTTAAGCCAGTGTACACTACCGCTCATGGAAATTAGTACTAACTTATATGTACGAAATCATTAAAAACTGCAACAGATATGCTTCAAAACAATATATTTAATATCATAATATCTATCACTATAAATATTAAAGGTAAGAAAATACTTAATAATAAATAAATTAAATAAAGAGATTTAACAAAATTAAATATTGGGTTGGCAACTAAATACTTTCGGTTTTGTAGTATAAAATAAAACACTTTTTTTTAAACAAAGAATAGTTTTTAATCAATTATATATTTTCCATTTTGCTCAATGACCTTTTGCCATCTTTCTTTCAGCTGCATGATTCCACGTTCATAAAATTTCTGGTCCTTATCAGCAAAAAACTGAACCAGGTGCGAGTGAAGGTCATCGTCATTTGTGAAAGGTAATCAGATGGTGCTAGATCAGGGCTGTATGGGGGATGTGGCATCACTTCCCAGCCAAGCTCCAATAGTTTCCCACGAGTTGCCAAAGATGTGTGAAACCTTGCATTATCTTGGTGGAAAATTACACCTTTCCGATTTGACAATTCTGGCCGTTTTTCTTTGATTGCTTCATCCAGTTTTATTAATTGTTGACAGTAAACATCATAATTGATCGTTTGGTTCCTTGGAAACAGCTCAAAAAACACAACACCTTTGTAATTCCACCAAACTGACAGCATGATCTTTTTTGGATGCAATTCAGCTTTCGATGTGGTTTGAGCTGGTTTATCATGTTTGCTCCATGATCGTTTTCGAACTATGTTAATGTACAGGACCCATTTTTCATAACCAGTGATGATTCTTTTTAAGAAAGGGTCGGTTTCATTTCGTCTAAGGTGCATATCGCAAAAGTTGATTCTTTGTGTTAAATGAATTTGTTTCAATTCGTGAGATACCCAAATATCAAGCTTCTTAACTAGCCCAAGACATTTTAAATGTTTTTCAATTGTTGTGTGCGATACATGTAGCCTCTCCGCAACCTCTCGAACAGTTATATGTATGACGATCCTCTTCAATTATGACTTTGATTTGGTCATCATCAACTTCAGTAGGCCGACCAGAAAGTTGTTCATCTTTGAGGGAAAAATCTCCAGAACGGAATTTTTTTATACCAATTCTGACACGTGCGCTCTGTTAAGCAATTAGCACCATAAACTTCACATATCTTTTTGTGAGCCGCAGCAGCTTTCTTTCCTTTACGGAAATAAAATAGTAAAATATGTCGAAAATGTTCGTTTCTGCACTCCATTTAAAATTAACCCACAACTAATAGCTTTAATAAAAATCACGCACTACTTGCTTCTGAAGTTTCGTCAATGTGATTAGTATCACGCGACAAACGGTAAAGTACAGCACTAACATACGTTATACAAAAAATAAAGCAACGCTCTCTATCAGTAAAAACCGAAAGTACTTAGTTGCCAACCCAATATTATTATTGACTAGATTATTTTTCATCAAAATATCTATCCTTAGCATTAAGGACAGCTTTGACATCACGGTACATTCTACTAGTGTATTATAAATTTTCGTCACTCTTTGAATCGTGCATAAACATTTATTATAAAAAAAAAACTAAAGAAAATATAAATAAATCAAAAGAAGTAAATGTCATCACCTTCTGTGACCATATACCATATTTCCAGTTTCGTATTTGATGACGATAGCATTCTCTTGATTTAGTGCCAAAGAATGCCCGGCAAGCCCTTTCGATTTCAACATTACGAACTCGGTGTCCACGAAGCTCATATTCAATTGAACGAAATGAACTGTAATCAGATGAAGCACGTTCGAGACTATACCCTGGGTGCGATAAAATTTCGACTTTATTTTAAGTAAAAAATTTTTGCTGTGTAAAACGTACTCTATACTTATATTAGCACATTGTCCTGTTGGAGAATTACTCGCTTTCTGTCCACTAATGCTGAATATTTCTACACACACTATCCAGTTGTTATTAACAGCATTAGCATCTGGAACCATCGCAAACTGTTCCTTCAAAATTCTACCACCCACTTAACACGACCTCTGTCCCAAAGCTATTTCGCTGAATCATCGAGTTTAGGTTGTTTCTCAAAAGGTATCCGTTTTCTTCACTTATCAGGATTGATAAAAAAGATTCACTTCAAATTTTAAATAAAAATCCATTGTCTTTCGAGCAAATGTTTGCAGAGATCCCTATTAGTCATTGTGTTTGATTTTCTGTTTGTTCATGTGGATCGCTTTGAGGACGTTTATCGCAAAACCCAGAACGATGCATATGTTGAACGATAGTGTCCTTCCAAGGTTCCAAAATTCCTGACAATTTACAACTACCAACAAGTGGTTGTTCTTCCAGTACAGTGTCTATAACCTCGTCAATCAAAATGGATCTTCCAAACTCGCGCCCCTATTCGAAAATCGCTTTAACCAATCCAATACTGTTCGTTCATTTGGGACATCTTACTTACAAACTTTTTTAGGACTGCTTTCAGAATGTTGTTCCATTCTTCTTGAAGAATATTACATAAATGCTTTGTTGAGATTGGATATTACTTATGCGTCTGTGCAGCTCATAATAATTCAATTGGGTTGAGACCTGGATATGGTGGCCATGTCATTACTTGCCTGATTTTCACATATAATTTTTATGAATTAATGCTGTATATTTTGGATTATTGTAGTGCATCAATGGAAAGTTGTCGTATATTAATCGCGTGCCTGATGTTATTTTCATTATCTTCTAATATTTGTGAATATTTTTTTACATTGTTAACATTCCGATTTTGGTTTTGAAGATACTTTAGCAACTTGTTTTCCAAAGCTAGTTTTATTTTGTGATCAATTAATCGGTATATTCTGCTCAGCTTAAGACTCGATTGTTTTTTTTTTTTTGAAAAATATGTTTTTTCAAATAATTCTTCGGTTTGTAAATATTTTTTTTCTATATTGTTTCTTCAATTTTGCGTACAAAAGCACAATACTTCTTCACTGTTTTACTATGGGAACAAAACAATCTGGGGGTATTTATCAGAGAACTTTTGATTTCTTCCTTTACAGTTTTAATCTTTAAGTTCTGGGTTATCAAATTGTTTGAGATGTACCAAGGAGTATTCGTGACAATGTGAAGAATTTTTATATTGAAATCTTTCTAGTATTTCGATGTTGGAGTTTGAAGCGGATTCCTAGCTCCCAAACTCGAGATTGGTTTTAAAGATACTTTAGCAACTTGTTTTCCAGAACTAGTGTTATTTTGTGGTCCATTAACCAGTACATTATGCTGAGCTTAAGACTCGATTATTTTCTTATCGAGAAGATATGTTTTTCCAAATAATTCTGCGGTTTATAAATACTTCAATTTTATGTAGATCTCCAATGCTCGCAAAGGAAAAACAATTGCGTTTCCACTCTTTTTTTATAAATTTCGGGCATTGGAAGGTCTTCCTGATAAAATGCGATAATCACTGCACATTTTTTCCGTCCAAATCTTAACCCCATTATGGAATGAATTGGGCAGACGAATAAGAAAGGTATGTTCAACGTCAACAAACCATCTGTGGAATATTCTCCAGGACGAATGGCACAATATTCCGAACGCAGGTCTAAAAAACTTGCAAAATAGAAATGCTCCGTGTAGCCCAAGTCGTCCTTAATGCCATGGCTGTATATTTTCACTAAAAGACATCTAGCAAATAATAATATTTAATATTATTAAAACTCTTTATTTTTTCTTACTTTTTGTATTTATAATCACAGATATACATATGTTGTGATATCAAATATATTTTTTCAAAGCAAACCTGTATCAGTTTTTAACGACTTTTCATATTTAATTTTCATGATACATAGCGCACATATGTGTAAGAGGAATACTTTGAAAGTCGCTCCACTAGTAACAGATGGCGCAAGAAGTGTCACCTTATTGGTTAATGCTGCCATTTTTGAAAATGGCATCGTATGTCAGTTTGATTTTGACATTCGTGAAATAGAGATGTGCGAAGTTTATAGTGAATAAAAATGAATCGAAGAACGTGCAATAATTATAACAATGGTTGCGCACAATAATTCGTCAGTGGTGTTCATGCAACGTGAATAAGCAAAATTCTCAGTTATGGGGGACGGAAAATCAGCGCATGACTCATGAAGCACCATTACACCCTCGCAAAGTTACCTTGTGGTGTGAACTTACGTCGGAAAAGGTGAGTGGACCTTATTTTTTCGAAGGAGCCGACGGTAACGCTATTACGGTGAACGGCGACCGCTATAGAGCTATGCTGACTGAATTTTTCTTCCCAGAAGTTGACGATCTGCATTTGGAGGACATGTGGTTCCAATAAAATGGGGCCACTTGTCGTACTGCACGCGATACAATGCGTATTTTGAATGCCACCATCCCAGCGCGTGTAATCTCGCATTTCGGTGATTTGCCTTTGCCAGCCAGATCTCCCGATTTGACTGCCCGGACTTCTTCCTCTGGGGATATTTGAAGTCATTGGTGTACGCGAACAAGCCCCGCACCTTGGAGGAGTTAAAGAATAACATTCGAGCCAAAATTGACAACGTGACACCACAAATACTGCGCACAGTTATGCAAAATGTAATCAGAAGAGTCCAAATTTGCATGAACATCGACGGCGGCCATTTGTCGGACATAATTGTCCACAATTTATTGAAACAAAGTTTATAGGTGCGAATAAACATAATCAGTTAAAAACCAAATGAGTTGTCACTTCAAACAAAAGTTATAGCGAAAGAAAATGAGATGATGCTTTTAGCCCCATCGTATATTGGGCAGTACATTCCATGGACTAAATTGCTACACCTTGTATACAGGACAAAAATTATACAGGTAAAATTGTATAAGTGATTATGTTTTGAAAAATCGTAACTGAAAATTGAAGGATGATAGAGAGAAATTGGTTTGATTGTAAATTTTGAAATGGACATTCACGTTCAATCAATTCTGTTTTTGTTCTAACTGTTAAAACAGAATAAAAAAGGATATGCAAATATTGTTTAATCTTATATTATTTTCTGTATCTTGGCAAGTATATTACAAAACTTGTTTAACTAACTATATGCTTATTTAATGTTTTTTCTTAAGTACAACTCGTACAACTCTAGAATACCCAGCGAAATTCTTTACAGACCTTGTACAGGATATCTTGCATAGAAAATTAAATTAATTAAATTCCGTCTAGTTAAGATAAACCAACACAATAAATTAAGGACAAAGTTCAAGGCTAAAAATACATTTTAACAATTATTAAGACTCGATCGCTACGGACAATTTGAATTGCACAGAGAAAGTTTTCTTTTAGATGTGAATATAAACGTCACCAACTCGAAATTGGTAGACAAACAAAAAATTATTTTGTTTACTTTGTATCGTCTGTTTGATTAGTTGAAAACAATTCTAAATATAGTTTATAAGTAAATAAATACGTTTATTGTTTACACATGTTTTCTTTGTCATTCACAAAATAATTGAAAGTACAACATAAATATTTATTACGCTAATCTACGATCAGAGCTTTTTCTAAGGCGTTCCAGAATTTCGATTATCATAAGTGTCGCTGCTGTTTATTCTCAGTTTCGCAATTAAATTTTAAATCTTGTCATGAATTATATTATCAGTAAAATACAATTAATACCAAGAAAGCCTCAGGAAATAAATATTTACGAAATTGCGTTTTCCAGAAATATCTCTTTGATAATTATAACTGATAATAAAGCAAATATTAAGCATTATTTTTTCGTAAAAAAATAGCTTGGCTTCGTTACATTTATCGTAATCTTAACGAACTATAAAGTCCATGGCCTTATGCGAAGATACTTAACTTTCAACTGACCTAGTACTCGTAAAACTTTCCAAAATTACTTCCTTGTTGAATATATAAGGTTTATTCAATTAATATGACAAATGAACGAAATTAACACACATTTTTAATTACATTAAAATATAATTTAATCTTTGCCTTATTATATATATTGACAATTTAATCTCCAAATTTATGACATAATATTAGAGATGCGTGAAATAAACTCAAAAGTAAAGCAACGTATGATGAAATGTACTTGAAATCTACGCGTTAACACATCGATCAATAAGTTCAGGGCTAACCAACATATTGTAATTAATCACGTATCCATACCATCTTTGGATATTATCAACCTTCAAACGATACGTATCAAAATTTCATGACATTACCACTTCCTGGTCAAGCTACAGCGGTTTAACTAACGCTACTTTTGCAATTTACAAAATGAAAAAATTAAGTTTTGTGTGTTGATAAAACAATACTTTTTAATCGGAAAAAATGACTTGAAAAGTGTTATCAAGACTATGCTCCGTCGAAAACAACCATTTGTCGGTGGTATGCGATTTCAAACGCGGCCGTACAAACACAAATAATACTCAACGCTCTTGTCTTCCAAATGAGGCTGTTACTCCACGAAACAAAAAAAAAACCCTCAAAATCGTGATAGACAATTGCAAAGTGAAGTTGCATAAGATAGCTGATATTCTAAAAATATCATTTGGTAGTGTTTACACTATTTTGTACGAACATTTGTGCCTGAAAGTATTTTTTCCAAATGGGTGCCACGTCTGCTCGCAATGGAACAAAAACAAACGCATCGATGATTCAGAGGGCGTTTGCCACTGTTTACGCGAAAAAAGTTTTTGCGTCAGTATGTTACAATGGATGAAACATACATACAGTGAATGTAAAAAGTATTCGTACACTGAGCTAAATGTAATAAAAAGCCATATAATTCGTGTAATTGTAATTGGAATTGTAAAACATATTAATAACAAGCAGTGTATTCCATTATTGAATAGCTGTACTTAAGAAGTTTGATAGAAATTTTAATTACACCTCAGAAACCTCTCTGTAAGCAATTTTACTTATATTTCTTGCGCACGATAAGTATTCGTACACGTACGATATTTGAGGAATTACCTACTACATTCGGGAAAGTACCGAACTACTGCATCTTGTGTAGATGCAGTACATGTTAACGGCAAAATGGGCCGTAAGAATAAGGAAACAACCCCTGAAGAGCGAAAGATTATAATTAGATTACATAATCAATGTAAATCATTGCGTACTATTTCAAAAATTGTTAACCGGGCTCACTCAACAATCCAGTCTATCATAGACAGATATTGTTATACCGGTAGATTGTATAATAAACCCAGAAAAGGACGTCCAACCAAGTTGAGTAGACGTGGTGTCAACGCTCTTCTAAAAAAAATAAAGGCCAACCCTAAACTTAGTGCACCAAAATTGAATGCAGAAATAAGAAAAAGTACAGATATGAGTGTATGTGATAGTACAATCAGAAATATTTTGCGAAAGAACGGTTACCATGGCAGAACGGCACGGAGAAAATATTGGATAAATAAGGTAAACCAGATAAAACGCTTACAATTTGCTAAGACATACCAAAACGCGCCTCCAGAGTTTTGGAATAAAGTTATATTTACAGACGAGAGTAAATTTAACATATTCAAGTCTGATGGTAAGTGTCTAGTGTGGCGGAAAAAAAATAGTGAGCTCGATAGCAAAAATATCTGTGCAAGTGTTAAAGGAGGCGGCAGTTCAGTGCTTGTCTGGGGGTGCATGAGTGCTGTTGGTGTCGGTACATTGCATTTTATAGACGGTATAATGGATCATAGAATGTATATTGATATTTTAAAGACTAATTTACCGCTTAGTGTTGCGAAAATGGGATTAAATGGTGACTACATTTTTATGCAAGACAATGATCCCAAACATAAGGCGTGGAATACAAGGATGTGGCTGCTGTATAACACTCCAAAACAGCTTGAAACACCTCCCCAGAGTCCAGATATTAATCCCATTGAGCACATATGGGATTATCTGGACAAACAACTAAGAATACGTCATATTTCCAATAAGACGGAATTAAAATGCGCCCTTCAAGAAGATTGGAATAATATTCCTATAGATTTGACAACCAAATTAGTTAATTCTATGCAAAGACGTTTAAGCGCAATCATCGATGCCAAGGGTTTCCCTACTAAGTATTAACTTTTCTGTTTTGGTTTTTTTTGTTAAGCAAATTATCGTGTGTACGAATACTTATTGCTCACTAAAACTTTCAATGTCTATGACTTCTTTTGTGTATCTACCAGAATTTTAACTTCTTTTGTATTTTGTATACTGATATATGTTTGCATAAGACCCAACTTTATATAGTATAAATTATTTGTTCTTTTTTGCCTTAAATTAGGACTGTAGTCTTGTCTTTTAATAAAATTACGTATGTGTACGAATACTTTTTACATTCACTGTACATCCACCAGTACACTCCAGAATCAGTCAGCTGGGTAGAGAGCAGCCGGTGAAAGCCGGAAAGGTAATGGCCTGCGTGATTTGGAATGTGCATGGTGTAATATTCATCGACCACCTTGAAAAGGGGAAAAACATCAATAACAAATATTACCTAGAGTTATTGGAGCATTTGAAAGAATGAATTTCACCAAGACAATACACTGTATCACAAGTCGTTAATTACGATGGTCAAATTGCACGAATTGAGCTTCGAATTGCTTCCGCATCCACCGTATTCTCCAGATTTGGCCCCCAGAGACTATTTGCTGTTCGCAGACCTGAAAAAATGCTCCAGAGAAAGAAATTAACTAACACCTATTTTAAGGCCAAAGATAAATCGTTCTAGACGCCTGCATAGAAAAGTATCACACTTGAAGGAGACTATGGTGACGAATTAAGAAGAAATTTGCCAAAATATGTTGTTTTAGTAGTTAGTACTGGAGATTGATGTGTAATGTTTGGCGGCAAACTGTGCTTTCGTCGGTACATTTTCAAAATCCTAATCCACGTTGTAAATAGGAAATTAAATATGATGCACGTTAGTAGATATTATCTTAATCTCACTGCTACGAAACTGTATTGTCTAAAACAAGTAAAGGGTATCTAAAGAAATGATAATAAATCAAATAAGAATTTAAACGATAATACAGAGTAAGCTGGGATTTTGTTACAATATATTCTTTAAATATTCCACTAGTTCTTGGAGTCCAAACACATTGTTCAATGGCAACTCGTAATAAAACGTATAGCATCTTAATGGCATATCCCATTCCCTCTGTAACAATTTATAATGTCTGAAGCGTTCTTGACAGCATATTTCGTATAGCACGTCCAACTTCCTAAGTGTGATCTACTGCATTACTATGTGAGAAATTGGCTAATCACTTCATTCGCTTTATATCAATTGCATCGAACTAGTTGTTCACGATATATGCTCGATAAAGACGAGCATTATCGTCCATAAAAATAAATTCTTCTCCCATTGCTGCTGCACGCGAAAGAATAATGGCTCGCAGAATCTCATTTAAACATCTCTGGGAAGCGAGAACTATATTTTCTGTGAAATAAAAGTCGGTGCCTACAGTACTTATTACGGTTCCTACTATTACGCCGCCATCCTCATATTGAGGCGTTTCCCGGATTTACTGTGTGGCCATTATCTGGCTGCAATGGAAATCTGTATTTGTCAACTGACAAATTCTACGGACTCTTTTATGCTCTCTAGTAAGAGGAATGTAATCTAACGGTCTTCGAGCACATAAATCAAATATAATTATTTCTTATTTTTTCCAGTGCTAGTAGCTTTCCAGTGAGAGCAATAAACTCATTTGAAATAAGAGCCCTATTTCTACATTTCAATTGCGATAGGTATCGATCGCCCGTTGATGTTGGCCGACCTTGTTCTTGCCTTCATCGAGCATCTTTGGTTACCAAAATGCGGTTTCGGAGTCTAAAAATTACACTTTGGCTTACATCACATACTTTAGCAACACTTTGTTTTATTATTCCATTTTCCAAGTGACCAATCACCCTACAAGTCTCTATATCTGACGCGTTTCTATTTCGGATGATATTAAAATTTGCAGATCTTCACTATTAATCGCAGAGATAAGCTTTTGTATACTTTTATACATTCCGGCGACATGTTACGCCACGTCCGAGTATTTGTTTTGTTGTTCAAAAAACAACGTCACCTTAGTGTTGCAACCAATTCTCTTTCAATACGCATATAATACAACGGAATCATGAGTACGATTTCTACGTCCCAATTGCGATATGTATCGATCGCCCCTTGATGTTGGCCGACCTTATTCTTATCTTCATCGAGCATCTTTGTTTATCAAAATGCGATTTCGGAGTCTAAAAATTACACTTTGGCTCACTTCTTTCACTTCCCAAGTGAGCAATCACCCTGTAAGCCTCTATATCTGACGCGTTTCCATCTCGGACGATATTCGAAATTACAAATCTTCACTATTAATCGCAGAGGTAAGCTTTTGGATACTTTTATACACTCCAGCGATATATTGGGTCTGGGAAAAAGTTCGTGGCGTTTTTCCCGATAGATGGCATTGGTTGCCGATAACTAAAGAACAACAAGTCACAGCGACACCACCGACGGCTCGTTTTTTAGATGACCTTCCGAACGTTAGTTTGAGCGTAGAAACATTGTAATCGGTGCAGTGGTTGGAAAGTTATTCGCACTTGAAAATGGAGAAGAATAATGAGAAATTTCGCTATATTCTGCAATATTATTATGATAAGGGGAAGAACGCTGCGCAGGCTTGTGATAAAATTTGTGCTGTGTACGGTGAAGGTACTTTATCGAAATCTGTTGCGCGGAAATGGTTCGCTCGCTTTCGTTCTGGAAATTTCAATGTGAAAGATGAGTCACGCTCCGGTCGTCCAATCACTGAAAAATCTGATGAAATTCTTGAAAAAGTCCAACAAGATAAGCATATCAGCAGTGTCGATATTGGCATGGAGCTAGGCATTGACCACAAAACTGTTTTGAACTATTTACGCAAAGCTGGTTACAAAAAAAAGCTTGACGTATGGGTTCCTCTTGAGTTGAGCGTGAAAAACATGATGGACCGAATTAACATCTGCGATGCGCTGCTGAAACGGAATGAAATCGAGCCGTTTCTGAAACGTTTAATAACCGGAGATGAAAAATGGATTACGTACGATAATCGGAAGCGTAAAAGATCGTGGATAAAGGATGGTGAGCCGTCACAAGCGTTCGCTAAGCCAACATTGACGCCAAAAAAAGTGATGCTGTGTGTATGGTGGGACTGGAGGGGAATCGTCCACTACGAGCTACTTCCAACTGGTCAGACGATTGATTCTCAACTCTACTGTGCACAACTAGAGAGATTACGCCAGGCGATTGAAAGAAAACGGCCCGAATTGATTAATAGGAAAGGTGTTGTCTTCCATCATGACAACGCCCGACCACACACTTCTTTGATGACCCGTCAAAAATTGAGAGAGTTTGGTTGGGAAGTTTTGATGCACCCACCTTACAGTCCGGATATAGTACCCTCTGACTATCATCTGTTTCGATCTCTGCAGAACTCTCTCAATGGAATTAAGTTGGTTTCAAAAGAAGCATGTGAAAACTACTTGATTCAGTTTTTCGACCAGAAACCACAGAAGTTTTTCACCGATGGGATCATGGATCTACCAAAAAAATGGCGAAACATTGTCGATAATAATGGAGCATATTCGGTTTAAATGAATTCGTCCACGCGCCATGCGGGGACCAGTTGAATTTTACTGAAAAAACGCCACGAACTTTTTCCCAGACCCAATATTACACCACGTCCATGCATTCGTTTTCTTGTTCAAAAATGTTGTTATTAGTTTATGAAAATAGTTATATGTAGGTTAACTAACGTTACTTTTTATTATCAATTATATAGAATATTTGTTAATTTTTTTGAGCAGTATATTGTGCAACGCACAGGTATATGGCATGGGATCTCTTATTGATCTAATTGATAAAATTCTAGCTTGAAAATTGGGAAAATATGGAGAATAAAAAGGAACTACAGGCAAGATGTGTGTATTATAAAAACATCACTTTCATGTAGCCTATTTACTTATAAATAAAATTACATTTAATAACAGTAGCAATAATTCATACGCTTTACATCCCCCCAACAACTTAACGTCATTTTTCAGTTTTAAAATACAATATATTGCTTTGTAAGGAAGTTATCTAAACAAGCGCAAAGGTTTTAAAAAATAACTAATATTTTCTGAATCGTTGATAAGTAATTATAAGCGATTAATTTTTCGATTTGCTAATATGTGTTTGGTGAAAAAATTTACTGTATGAAATAAATTATTTTAACTGAAACAAGATTGATCTCGACTGTCTATTAAAAATTCAAATGTATCTAAAACAATTTCGTTTTATGCGGCCACTTTTTCCGAACGTCGAATATTGAGATAGGATGTGGTCTTATAACAACTTCTGTTTTGCAAGAGAGGAAATCGAGAGATTATGTAAATCATTTTTTAAATATAAAAATGATATTGTAGACACAACAAAGCACTAAATTACTTCGTGTTATGCTTCAAATAAATTTATTCTAACGTCCTGATAGGTATTACGTTAAAAACTCAGAAACGATTTTAATAATTAGATAAAGTGTTGTTTTAGGAAAATTGATATTGATTATTCTCAGATACATTTCATTTATAAAAACTTCAAACAATCAATAGTAACTTTACATGAGGCTGGCAAAGTTTTTGTAAAAACAATAATTTTTAACAAAGAAAATGCAGTTTTTCGTTACCATTTTACTATAAACGAGTTTAAAGTTTAAAAAAATTTCCTGCATTCCGATTTTTCAAACCACCATATGAGAGTGATGACCTAAGGATTAATTTCTGTAATGAAATAAATATGTTTTAAGACCTACCAAATCTTTTATCAAAACGTATTGTGGTGCGTTGATTCTATTTTCGTGAGACTAAATATCATAATACTCATTACTGAGCAGACGAAAATCTAAATGTCTTTAAAGAGTCTGGTTATTAACGTAGATTTTTTTCACTAAATGTTTAAATCGGGATTATTAGTAACAGGGATTAAACTGTTCTATCTTCCAAACCAGCTTAACTCTCATCTACGCACAACGTGTGGAGGGACTCTTCCAGTGGCAAGTTCCTATACTCCAATTAGAATATGTAAGTAGCAGTTTTAAAAAATGCTTGTTATGTCTAAGAAGAATAGGGAGATCCAAGTGGAATTGTACCTCTCGAGTTTCGTCTCTTGATTAGATCGGGCATCAAGCGATTAGGATGGTTGCTCAGTCTTTCTGCATACTTGTCAGAGAAACTTTTGATTTCCTCCTTAATCTTCAAGTCTTGGGTTATCAGATAGTTTAGGACGTACCAAGGAACGTTAGTGATCATGGGGAGAATTTTGAGTTGAAATCTTTTTAATATCTCGACTTTAGGAGTTTGAAACAAATCGACCGAGCTAGATCCCGTAACTTCAGATTTGTGTTAGATTCTTTATATACAAGAAACTTGTTTTTAGGTAATAAAGAGTAACAGCATATTATTAGTGTTGCAACTTATTCTCCTTAAATACTCACGTAATACAACTCATGAATTTTTTTTAAAAAATAAAATGTCAGAGCATAAATCGAAATCCCGGGATCCTCCATCCCACGCTCGCAGTTTATAAACTGCTCATGTGTTTCGTCGATTACAAGGGAGTCCACTAAGAATTTATTGAACAGAAACAAGCAATCAACCAATAATGCTAATTTGAGGTGCTGGAGAGATTTCGAGAATCTGTTTAATGAAAGGCCCTAATCGTGGCATAACAGGATAATAATTCATCGCAACAGTGCGTTCATTGTGTGGGACTTCCCAAACAAAAAAATAGACGCTATCCAATTATATCACCTTGCGTATTCATCTGACTTAGCTCCTGGCTACTTTCTAAATTATAAAAATACGCCGAAAAGAGTGATGTATAATAATATTCAACAAAATATAAAAATTAATTCTAACGCAGTTCAAATCAATAGACAATACAGAATATGTGTTTTGAGATCACTGAGAAAAATATTCAAAGCAAAAAACATTTCAAGGAAAACAAAGATACGAATATATCAGACTGCTGGTTGTGCACAGCTAAAAGATATTGAAAGCTACAGAAAAAGAGGAAAGGAGTTTGAAATATGGGAAAGAGATATTGGGAAAAATCTCTGGTAGTTAAAAAGTGTAATTATGGAAGAGAACAACGAATGAGGTGTTGAAAGGGTAGATACTCTAGTGATGCAGGTGCAATTGAGGTACATACACTGCATAATAATAATGCATTCGGTCAATGCAAAGGAAGAAAGTAGACTTGTTAAAGCATCAAAATAATACATCGGATATAGAAAGTAGTAAAAGAAAACTGTACGTCCTCTTTTCGAATAGATGTGAAAGCACTTATACAGTTTTACCCCCATCGTGCAGAGCATTTTTTGACCAAGCAAACAGTGATGTGTGGATATAAATGGCTAATAGGTAATTAATGAAAACTATTGCCAATAAAGCCAACGTCATAGTTTTAAGTTATTATTAACAAAATATTTCTGTGGTTATTTCTTATAATTACTAGTTATTAAGATATCTACAATTATCGTATCTTTTCATGGTTTTTAATATGTTTATAATTGAATTTAACTTTTCGATTCGAAAATTTTGGAAAAGCCCGTTATAAAATAATACTTATACATAATATACAACATAAATAACTTCAGTGTTAAATTCTAAAACATATCTAAAACCTCTAAACATTATCCATTTTTAATTTGGGTGATTGCATAGCTCACTAGATTTTGAAATAAGATATTAGGCCAATTTTCTCTGAATTAATAAGAGAAAGGCTCTACATGCATCAAATAACTTAAATTAAATATTCTTCTCTATAGTTCGTAAATTTATTTAACATCCTAATATTCTTTTCAGTAAAATAACTAAATCTTTTTCATAACATGGACTTTTGTTCATTTTATGAGTTAATTAATATTTAATATACTTGGATAACCATATTACAATTTTTTTTTTCTGAAAAACGAATAACTTCAAAATTATTAATACTTGGTCAAATAGCTCAGTGATAAATTACTGCGCCTTGATATGACGAAGGCTTCAGGATCAAATCCATCATCCTGCTATCCAGAAACTTTCTCTTTTTCTCTTTCATGTCTAAATAAATGTTGACATCCAAGGATCTTAAATCACACCACAAATGCAGAAATAATAATATCTCATGGCCAGCCAATGCCCCTTGTATTACAATTAAGTTGTTGTGGGGTGAGAGTGCTTCACATTCACATTTTCATTTGAATTTAAACAATTGACAGAAAATATTAAACTGTTCTGAGATAAAATAACAGTTGTAATTATTAATATTTACACCATAATTTCTTTTCTATACAAATCTGCTTGAAATTCACAAATATATAAGGAAAAACTATTAATGATACAAAATGTCATCCGTTAACAAAGATAAACTTATCACATAGTAAGAAGAAAATATTTTTCTCAGCACACATTAAGGTATATACATTAACTAATTTGATTAAGAAAAAATATTACGTATTTAATTTTGTTCTGATTAAATTTTAAAAATATCCTGGATCAATATGTTAGTCTATAGTATATAATTTTATGCTTTATGTTTTATGTTCCAGAACAGAAACAGTGCTTTATAAAATAAAAACAAAGTTTTATATGTATGCCATGAAATAAATAAGAATATAAATCTTTATGCTTAGAAT
Organism: Dermolepida albohirtum; assembly: GCA_031893035.1. Classification (NCBI taxonomy): domain Eukaryota; kingdom Metazoa; phylum Arthropoda; class Insecta; order Coleoptera; family Scarabaeidae; genus Dermolepida; species Dermolepida albohirtum. Next base: position 67,779 of record JAVIWB010002134.1, on the reverse strand, counting down.
AATAAGAATAGAAAAAATTTATTTTATTGGCTGAATAGATAAAATTTATATTAATCTTGAATGAACTGTAGTAAATATATTTATTCCATTATTTTTCTGTTTTTAAAGAATATCTCGTCAGAATATATTAATTATATAAATTTTACGACAGTTGTAATATTTTGTGAAACACATAATTCATTACTATCCATGTACAATTCGGAAATGAAAATCTAATATATAATGAAATACTTACTAAAATACAGTCTTCCTCTAATGCTTATGTGTAAATTACATAATTGCTAAATGAAAATGAGATCCTCCTACTTAATATTCTGTTACTTTCTAATGATTAACATAACAGATATCAAATAAACATGGAAAAGTGAAATTATAAAACACTTACGAAGCAATCATAATTTGCCTGGTCAACTTCTTTGAAGAATCTGTGCATTAAAATTGCAGCTGTGGCCAATGTAAGAGGTTGCCCTTGCAGTTTCATTCCACATTCGAATATAAAACGTGCTGGGGTAAAACCACCAGCAAAGTCCAATTTCCTATAGTCAAGCTGTTGTATTTTTCTGTTCTTCTCTCTTTGTAGCTCCATAACATCAATAACGTCCTTCATTTTAGCGTATAATTTACCTGAAATAAAATAAAATACAGTATATGTTTCAATTATTACTTACTAATTGAATATGGAAAATTATTAAATATAATTATATTTACCACTTCACTAAGTTAAAAAAAGAAATAACACCACCGGCCTTATTTCATACAAGAATATTGTAATTCTAAACTAAACACGCCGGTGGTGATTATATACAGGTCATAAAATTAGGTTGCTTTAAAACTTGCGCACCAAATGAATAGATCTGACTAGCTAGTGGATGGAATGGTATAAATTTTTCAAATGTATTCATTTGAGCTAATTTTATTTCTTAATAACAATTAATATTATTATCAGATGATACATACTTTCTGTATCGTATATCTAATTTCTACTGTTATTAAAATTTAATATTATTTATTTAGTTATAAAAGATTAGGACACATATTCATTGGAATATTTACGTGTCAATTTTTGACAGTTTTAGGTATGACAATCCCTATTCTATATTTGGTACTTATTTTTCATTAGAATATACTAGAATTTGATATCGAACATTCAAATTTTTAATTAAAGAAAAGTATAAATTTGTTAATTTAAAGGTAAGGAAGTCTATATAGGACTTGCTTGAACTTAACGTGAACTATTTAATAATGGAAAAAGTGAATATTGAACAAGATATTCAAGAGGAGGGTCAATTTGTAGTTGATGATGTTAGTAAAATAATTAAAGATGCAATAGAAACAGTAATAGGAGGCAATGCTTATCAACAAACTAAAGTTAATAATTGGACCACCGCTGTAGTAGAAGCTTGCACTTCTGAATTGACAAAGTTAATGAAGGCCTATAAATATATAGTAACGTGCACAATAATGCAAAAGAATGGGGCCGGATTACACACTGCTAGTTCTTGTTACTGGGACAATAACACTGATGGAAGCTGTACAGTACGTTGGGAGAATAAAACAATGTTTTGTATTGTATCAGTATATGGATTAGCTATTTAATTATAAAGAAAAATTGAAAAGCATTATGAAATTGTACATTATTTAGAGATATCAATTCCAGATTCTAGTTGTTAATTCTAAGTATTATAAGATATATTTCTCTCTCTAAAACTAATTGATAATTTTACCATTAAGTATATGAATCTGTCTATTTTTTTAATTTTACTGTGAATATTATAAAATGTACTGATTTAAAAATATGTTCTAGCTTAATAAATTATTTTCTTGAATTTATAATTGGCTACAATTTTTTAAATTTTCTACAGGTACTTTGAAGTTACTTGAATGTAATATGTTTGATAAGTAATGATTATTGACATAACTTTACGTTTGTCTTTAAACCGATTTAATAAAATAATACATTAGTACCTTTGCATTATGCAACTGTAAATACATGTTAAATTTTTTACGAATAAGAAAATTTTATGTAAAAAAGATATATTCTGTGAACTAAAATAAATAAATTACGTTATTAAAAGATTTATTTCTAAAAATAAAATAGAAGTTAGCGTTTTGAAATACCACTGTCGAATATAGAGAAATTGTAATTAAAAAATAGGAATTCTAAAATATGTATATTCGAATAAATTTAACGTCCAAGCGGGACTCGCACATAAACCGTTATCATTATTATTCAAAATTAACAAATTTTATTATCCATTTAACATAAGAATCTATTATAATTAAAAATCGTGTTATTTACTCGTTCAAAACAGATAAATCGTAAACTTAATTTTAATATTTAATTGTATAATTTTAAATTTATCCGAACGTTCAATGTACACTACCGCTCACGGAACTATGGACCCCAACTATATCAAGTAACATCAAAAAAAATTAAAAATATTAACGAAATTGATCAAAAATTAATATTTATTGTTTCTTTATTTAATACAAATTAAAATTACAATTCATTAAACCCATTCCTAATACATATTTCGATTCGTCACTCCACAGTATGTTCTTCCACTCATCGATTGTCCAATTACGGTGTAACATTGCCCATTGAAGTCGTTTCTGCTTATTTCCATGTCGTAATAATGATTTCCGTGAGGCAACGCGACTGTGTAAATTTGCTTCCACTAATCGTAGTTTCACTGTACTCACAGAAATTTTTTTAGCAAAAAATTCGGCTGTTATTTCAGGTGCCGTTAATTTTCTATTTCTTTTGCTAATTAATTTAATTCTTTTGTCGCTAGTTTAGGAAGTACCTCTCGATGGTTCCGGCAGATTACGGTCTTCTAGACGGCCAGTTTCTTGAAACCGACGAATTGAGAGATTCTCTGTCAATTTTTTCACTTTTAATTTTTCGCCAATATCGCGAACTGAATACCCCTTACGATGCAAAGTAAGTATCGCTGATCGTGTGCCACTATTAAGTGGCTTTCACCGTGGCATTTCCCCACTATTTTTGGCTAATACGCCTCTGTTAGCTCCCCAAGTAAATCATTTAGTAATAGACAATTCTTTTTTTGTACAGACTTCACCAGTACACTTTATTAAAGCTAATTTAATACTATATCGAAAAAGCAGGTATACAATGGATTCGAAATATAAGGTTGAAGAATTTTATTAATACTAATTGCTATATATGAAATAATAATTATTACAGCTATCCAAAAGTCTAGATGTGAAGATGTCTAACAAAATTAGAAAATTCACTTCGTAACATATTAAGGTTGAAAGATACTAAAAAAAGAGACACTGTGACACAATAACACGCAGTAGGGAAAAATCGTTTAATTTGAGGTCACCAGTTTAATACTTTGAATCGAATCGGCCATTTTGAAAATTTGTTGGCGTATGCTTGAAGTGCTTTTTATTCTCATAGTTATTTATGACATATATACACCATCTCTTTAAGGAATGAGACATATTGTTTAAATAAAGACAAATGCTGATTTGTAGCAAGCTAAGTTCAAAGCCAATTAATATTCAACTTTAAATTTATATGTGAAAATGTGAAGCGGAATTTTCAAGTGCAAATGTGGAGCTGCAGGTGTGCAATTTGTGTTGTCTATACGCAAAGTGCTTCATTATTTTAGAGGGCTGTTGTACATACTTAAACATCTTTTAGTATACTAATTTTTTACAACTCGCCAATGTTCTATATTTGAGTTTCTATAGTTTTTTTTAATCGACTTTTTAAATAGACGCATAGTATTTCAAATTAGTCAAGCTCGTAACTTTTCGTATTATGTATTTCTATTGAAACATCAGTAATAACAATAAAAATAATACAACACAATATTGAACCTTAAAAAATAGTGCTCGGTAAGGTATGACTTGACATAAAGCTTTTTATACTAAAAATTCCAAGAAGTTTTGAAAAATTTTTTGAAAATATGCATGTCTAAATTCTAGAACCTTCTATAAAATGTAGTGAAATAGGTAAACTTTATTCAATTATACTCCTGTTCTGTTTGAATAAGTTCTTTAATCTATCCATAAGTAATAGAATATACTACCTACTTCACAATGGAAAGGTCTGTCTAAGTGGTTTTTATCTAAATAATTATAAATATGTTGAGAATACCTACAAAAAGAGCAATTATTCGTGTCTTGTAACCTTTTGAAATAAACAATTATGTAAAAACGGACATTACTGCACTCTTTCTTTTGGTTCATATAATATATTCTTAATTTTCTCTTGTTCGTAAACATAGTGAATAGTGAATTTGTCTTTTACTTTTGAGAAATCGTTTTAATGAAAGACTTAATTAATTCGTGAAATCGCTTCATTTGAGAATAAGTAATAAAAGGATTCACAGAAGGCGCGACTGCAAATTTGTTTTTTACTATAATAATTAAGAGTTTATTTAATTCTCTCCCCACATACACTTATTATGATGATAAATAATACTAAGGTTGAACAATGTAACTTTATACATAGTTCAAAAATGTCGCCCTCCTTAGCCAAACAATAAACCATATGTAGGCAACAACCAGCCCACGGACCGGATCCGACCCGCTGTAAGATTTGATCCGGCCCGCGAGACATTGTCGTATTATTTCATGTCTGATATCTATCGCTAAAAATGATGAACACTACTTTTAAACGCGGCTCGCGAACGTATTTGCACATTAGAGTTTGGCCCACAACATGTCAAAGGTTGCCCTTGCCTGACCTAAACTATCATAAAATGATTTAACATTTCCGAGCATTCTAGGAGTGATCATTTCGTAAATTCAAAATTTTTTCTTCCAACTGTTTTAAATTGTTTTCCCTTTCAAATTATGTACTGCAGATTTTCTGGTACATAACCCCATAGAAAGAAGTCGCAAGGAGTGTGGTCATATCGTCGTACCATTTCCGGCAATAACGCGATCAGAAAAGGTGTTTTGCAAAAGCTCCGTCACTGCTCCCGAGTTATGCGCGGGACAACCGTAAATATTCTCGAAATTGGAATTAATAGTGCAGACTACAGGTATAATCTTATTTTGCAACAAATTCAAAAATTTTGCACCTTTGAGGTTACCAATAGTTAGAAAAGGTGCTACAATGTTGTTGCCCAGTATACCCGCTCAAACATTAAGTTTTTGAGGGTACTGAGTTTTTTTATTCAAACGAAGATGTTTGTTTTCCTTGGGCCAATATCGACTAGCTGAAGAATTGTGATTACCATAAATTGGAAATGAGGACTCATCTGAGAATAAAATATTCATCTAGATTAGCCACCTCAATCATGGTTTCACAAAACTTAATTTTCTAATATTGTACTGAGAGAAAATTTCTTGGCTTGTTTGAATTTTAAAACATTTCTAACAGTCTTTCCTTTAATGCCAACAAGATTAATTAATTTCTGGGTATGAACAAACTCCCACCTCTCTCTCCTCCCTAATGTAATTCATAGGCACTTGCGGTCGTTTATTATTTTTGGGGATTTTCTGCAATTTCCGACCACACATCCATATTTTTTAAATGCGTTTACGATCGTTTCAATTGTTGTACAACAATAAATAAATCGAAAGTTTGTTGAGAAGAATTTCCAAAAAAATACCACTGAATTATTTGAACCTTTTCTTCAGTAAACTAACATTTTGTTTTAGCAACTTGTTCTTAAAGAAAGCAAAAATAAAATTATTTGAAACTATATTCGTCCATAAAAAAATCTTTGACTTTCATCGATGACTCGGTATTCACGCCTTCGATAAGTCAATAACATCTATCGCTTTGGCAATTCACCTTTGGAGGTTCATCTCCACAACTTACATCCACTAAAAGTGACCAAACTCTATAAAACTGAAAGCATTAAACGGCAAACTGCTGATTTTCACTTTCACTGGGCAATAATTGAATCAATTTCTATTCAAATATGGATAAGGTATTTTCCATACCAGCCTTGGAGACGTCAAAAGAATAAATTCAATAATAACAATTAAAACCCCAGCTATTAGTGCATAAAGTAATGTCGTAAGTATGTAGGTGAATCTATGCTGGAACTGCAAAAACTACGGCAAATCGGCATTTGCAGTTTGGCAGAGATATGTACAATTGCTAGTACAGTGGGCGATACATACTCCACAATTAAGTTTTAAGGTATGTGTTTAATTGCTCTAGGTTTTTTTCCCGATATTGTATATTTAAGCGGGTTGGAAACTAGCTCTAACAGCTGATAAAGAGTTAATTGCATAAATATAAATTTGCGTCTGTGTAAACAATTAAATTTTCAGAACTTGCTCCCTGAAATTTATAATTAGATAGAAGTAAATGGGTCAATAGCATTTTACGAAATTTTGAATATCTTTCACCGCATGTGTTATTGTTTACAAACTAATGTAGGACTTCAATATAATTAATATGCCATTCGTACATTCGTTAGTCTATTTTTGCTATAAAAGAATCTCGTTTGACACTGCTTGTAATTTTAACATTTTTGTTACATGGCATAAGTTGTAAATAATCATTAAATACGTATTATGGTTTAAAATATTACACGAATGCACGCCGGAAATTAAAAAGTCAAAAAGAGACTACAATTCATGGTTGCAAAGTATAACACTACATTAATGATCAAAATACTTTGATATAATGTATGTAATAATAATAAGTTATGTCTAATAGATAAAAATTTAATTACAATATGTCTAAAAAATAAAAAAATAGTAAATTGCTATTAATGACTTAAAATACCTTAAAAATTAAATTTCCATATACGAGGCCTGACCTAGAGATGGCGGTAATATCACTGTATTAGAAAATACACAATCTATAAAGCATATTTTTCGAGCTTGAAGACGCCGAGTTGTTAAGTATTTGTTTGACAGCCATCAATAGTGAACGTTTTCAGTGAATTTGTAAAAATGGAGAAATTCTGTCATCTTTACGTGATACAATACTTTTATTTGAAAGGCCTCAGCCCAACCGCTATAAAAGCTGAACTGGATTCTACTCTGGGTGCGTCTGCTACTTCGTTTACAACATTGTAATATTGAGCAGCAGTGTTTAAGCGAGGCCGTACAAGCTGATAAGACGAGCATCGCAGTGGTCGATCGAATGAGGTGACGACTGCAGAAAATGGTGAAGAAAATCCACAAAGCGGTACTGGATGATCGTCGACCGAAAGTGCGCGAGCTAGCAGACCTAGTAGGCATTTCAAAGTGCGCGGTACATATTATCTAAAAATTTGGACATGAGAAACCTGTGCGCAAGATGGGTGCCGCGTTTGCTCACACTCGAGCAAAAACAGTGTCGTGAAGATGTTTCAATTGAGTGTTTAGCGATGTTTCACAGCAACGAAGCGGAATTTTTGCGCCGTTTCATAACCATTGATGAAACATGAGCCCATCACTTCATACCCGAGACAAAATAACAATCGAAGCAATGGACTCAAAAGGGAAAACCGGTTCCAAAAAAGGCGAAGACAGTTTCATTTGCAGGCAAAGTCATGGCATCGGTTTTTTTAGATGCACGTGGAATAATTTTCATTGATCTGTCTTGAAAAAGGGAAAGCTATCAACGACGAGTATTATGGGAACTTATTGCAACGTTTGAGCGAAGAAATCAAGCAAAAACGGCCGCATTTGGCTAAGAAGAAAGTATTGTTTCATCAAGACAATGCATCAGCTCACAAATCCGTTATTGCAGTGGCCAAAATTAATGAATTAAAGGTTGAATTGCTACTTCATGCACCCTATTCGCCACATTTAGCCCCCTTGGATTATTTTCTGTTCCCAAACTTGAAGAAATGGCTCAGTGGTCAAAGATTTTCCAACGATGAAGAAGTGATGTCGGCAGTTAATGGCTATTTTGAGGAGCGAGACAGTTCTTATTGTAAAAAGGGTATCGAACTTATTGAACATCGCTGAGAAAAATGTATAAAGCTGAAAGGAGATTATGTTGAAAAATAGATATATTTCTTTCCCAAATTTTTGTGTTTTCTTTGTTGGGCCGGGTATAGCATATAGGGTATAGCATAGAACCAACATATTGAAAAAAGTCGTGAAAACACACCGAAACAGTGAAAAATTCAATTAAAATAGATTGTTTAAGAAACTTATATCATTAATTTATTATGCATTATCTTAATATAAAAATTTATTAATCTGGTTCGTAGACTTCCACGGTCATTGTCGATACTTTCTTCAGCTTGGTTTCCGGGCTGGAACCACGTCTAAATTCTGATCCTGGCGTTTCGTCTCCACATGTATGGGATATCTTCAAGGCTTAATTACTGCTACTGCTTTCGTTGTTGCACTGAAATTGGTGTGGTTATATCTATATTTATGAGATGGATTTATATAGGGATATCGATCACTAGTCAATGAAGGAGCGTTACGGTTATGGTTGAGTTGTTTGGAGATACAGAATTGCAAGGCGCTGTGTAGGGGGTACCAATGACTAGCAAAGGTCTCCAACTAGCATGTTCAGGGGTGCGTCTAGCACGATTTCGTCATTGTTTTCGACCCATTTTTTCTGACATATAGAGCAGCTGTAGTTCATTTATGGGGCCCAATATAATAAAAATCGTTAATATGAACAAAATATTAATTTTGTTTGTGCAACAAAGAAAACAGCGGCTATGGAGACGAAATGTCAGCAACAGAATCACTGAAAACACGGTTCTAGCCCGGAAGCCAGAATGAAGAAAATCATAATTTATTTTCACCAGAATATGGTTTACATTATTCTTTATTTTATGTAAGGTACTTTATTTTCCAAACAAAGCCTTTTAATTAGTCTGTTATCGCAAGTTTCTTGGACATTCCATATAGTTTGGTCGTTCTTAGAATCAACTCAAAATGCACAATTATTTATAAAATTCTTTTCTTGTCACTATAAAGTGGCAGATTCAGACGTATCTATGTATATTTTATTAATCGAAACAATTTCATATTAGGTATTGCAAACTTTTAATATTTAATCTCTATATCCTTGTATATATCACGCTCAACCAGAACATCTGGTGCTTTTTCTGATTGTAAATAGTGAATCTCAAGGTACGCAATAGAATAAAGATAATCAACCCACAGTGTGGGTGGAATCGATGAGAAGATAATGTGTGGATTACACTCATTAGTTTGTAATTGATTACCCAAATATCTGCACCGAACTCTAACTCACTTTCTTTCATTTATTACTTGGGAAACAGTCCGTAAGTGCCTTAACTAATAATTGCAGTGTCGTTAAATTCTATTGTGTGCAAGGTTTCCTTCATACTAACATAATAAATTTCTAAGAATTTCTACCTATCACTGAAGAGGGTAAAATTGTGTGGTTTTTCTTGAGATGTGCGACTGGGTGTAAAGTAGGGTGTAATAAAATTTACTGACAATAGATCTCGCCTATGGAGTGAGCTTGTTTATATTCTATTATTAACTATTATTATTGTTTTGTGGCGCGTTAGTAATTACGCCGCAATTACGACAAAACAAATAAGTTCACAAGTGAATTATGCACTTCGTGATAACACTGAAAACACTGCTTTAGAGGGTAAATATTTTCACAACGTTTTTTAAATTATAACTTACTATTTATCTTATTTACCTATTAACAAACGCACGCCCTCGGAGCGCCACTCAGTGTGGAGTATTATCACAGAGTGGATAAAACTGCTTAAATATTTGTAGCATTAAATATGTTCCCACTGTTGTTTCAGCAGACTCGGACGAACGTCTTATGAGTAGCCGCGCACTTTTGCCTTCCTTACTTATTCAATATCGCGTATTACTTTTCAAAATGTCCTATTTGATAGAAAAGTATTATGACTACATATTGTTTTCTTTCTTTAATCTTAGAAGCGTGCTCTTGTGATACCTTTTGTATGATACATTTAGAGCAAAATGAAGTAACTTTTGAGGAAAGAAAGCACAGCACATTTGTCAATATTTAATTAAATAATTGAATACGGAGGTATCTCTGAAGCTGGATTCTATTTTCATATCAGTTAATATTAAGAAATATATTTAAATCATCAATCGGTTTAGACAACTACTTTAGGTTCAAGTGCCAAAGTATTGTTTGCATAGATATTAAACAAGAGGTCTAAATGCGAACTTTAGAACTCGTAAAGGAATATTAAAACAACCTATATGTACTTATACATTACAGATTTGAAATAATACAGTTTATAGCAAAAAAAAGTTAATAACTATTTTCAAAGTTGTTAAATAATAAGAAATAAACTTTAAATAAATATTTATAGAAAAGGAACTAATGCAAACAAGTTTATTATATTAGACTCACATTACTATTAACGACGTAGTTGTTTATAGTTAAATTCCTTTAATAAATAAGTAGATCTGTTAAGTAAAGGAAACTGAGGAATTTCGTAAATGGAAGAGCTATTTACATACATAGATTTTATTTTTGTCAATGTTGATAACATATTAAAAGGGTCTCTATAAAAACATGTAAAAATTATAGGAATTTGTTACCATTTAATGTGCGAAGTAATAAATTTAATATTTTACACTGAGTGGAAGATTCATTCAATTTTTGTAACATTAGTAATTAAGGTATCTTATTTAATAAACTAAAAATGAAATAAAAGTCCGAAAATCATTTAAGAGCATGATGTACGAGGAGCGGCTGAAAAGTAATGTATACAGTTACACTTCTCAATTGAAAACGCATTTCCATTGCATTCTGTTTGCTCGTTCTTCGTTAGTGACCATGATCATGTATATGAGTGGGTCGACACGTCATTCTTTAAAAAAATGCAGTGAGTTGTATCAGTTAAAGACAGAAAACTCGTCTTTTACGTACCGTTTATACTGATGGATAGAGTTGGCACAGCGACGTGTGTTTCAACAGAGGGCAAGGGGTTTAGCACGTAATAAATGTAAATAAACACACAAGCAGCGTGTTCGGTGTACAAATGCATAAAGTGGATAAGATGGGTTAAATATTTACAGCATCAAGTTTGTTTCAACAACTACTTCATGTAACCATGTTCGGCGTGAGGAATAAATGTTTTTATATGTAAAGAACGGGCGTTCGATATTTAGCGATGAAATACTTGCGTAATTGAAATAATCTTTATTAATACTTAACGGGTCTATAGACCTACTATCATTAAAAATTTGTTTTAATCAGGTAAAATCGGAACCTTTCGTTAATATGGTTAACGAAAGATTCAGATTTGATCAGATTAAAATGCCCGTTCAACATCTAATGAACAAATACTTATGTATGCCTGATTATTAGATGTCTAGCGGGCGTCCTCTGCATATATGAACATTTATTCCTTACGGCGAATACGATTACATGAAGAAATAATTCAAACATACCTGATGCTGCAAATATTTTAACGGTTTTATTCATTTTGTGTATCTGCATACTGGAAAAGCTACTTAAAAGAGTAAGCGTTTATTTTATTTACATTTATTACATTCTAAACCTCTTCCACTACTTCAAAACACGCGCTACTGATCGAACGCTCAAAGTGTCAACTCTGTTGGCTAAACTACTTTCAATTACTTTGTACAAGTAGGCAATCAAATGCATCGAAAGTTGGTTGTGATTAACATGAAACGCCGAAAGGAGATGCATCCATCACATCACGTTGTAATACTATTTAACCCAAGAAAGCGTATTAAAAGACTGACTAAGCAATATACATTATCGATTAGTTGATTTATTAGAAAATCTTTATGTGGTGGCTGTCGCATCAGTTTACAGAACAAAATAAACAATAAGATGCCTTGAAGATAAAGATAGCTTAAAGTACTATAATTATAACTTTAGTACGAGGGTCGATTGAAATATAAGGTCTCCAAAATAAGAATAAGAAAAGACAAAATAATGGAAACAGTATCACAGTGAAGTAAATTTATTGTACTACGGTAAAGACACTCAACCGATTCTCGAATCTACTCACTGACCTTGACCACAATTCATGTTGGAACAGTCATGGTCAATGAGGAGCTTCTACAATCGGCTAATCCTAAGGAGGTTTCAATGCCAAGGTTAGAAGTTTCAATGATTTCAAAGTGATTTCAATATTGTAAGGGTGAAGGTCAATGAGGAGGTTTTAGAAGTGACAGAGCCCAAGAAAGTTCAAAGATATTTACGTGTGTGAATGAAGATATATAAGGGTCGTTACAGTATCATTGTCGCTACATGAGTTATCATGAAGCCTTCATTTAACATGAGAGAAGAAAGTGATGATTGTTTTCAGAAAATTGAAGATGGTGAATTGAGAAATGTTATTAAACAAGGTAATTTCATCAATGAAGTTAAAAATTATAAAGTAGGCTCTGGTATAGAAGCTTTTTTTTACTCAAATGTGTCAGATGAATGATGATTTATGCGATCGAAAGCTTTAGAGATGGCAGTATATATGACATCAACCATGTTGATCCAAATAGTTCGCAACGTACTGGGTGAACTGCAGCAAATTGGAAAGCGTTGATCGTTTCCAATAAAACCATGTTGATCGAGTGACATAACATTATGAATTATCGGAGACAGATAAGTATAAATGCACATTTCTAGAACTTTACTGAAATTTGAAAGTATAGCAGTAGGTCTATAGTTTGCAATAACTGCGTGATCTCCATTCTTTAGTACAGGACATACTCTTGCTAATTTCCAACAATTAGTAAAGGTTGACGTACTTAATGCCATATTAAATAAAGTTGTTAAAGGATATGTGAAGATGTCTGCACAATCTTTCAACAGGAAACTTGGAACTTGATCATTTCCAGTTGTAGTTTTATTCGCTAGTCCCCTTAACGAGGAATTAATAACAGAAGCCTCAATAAATTCAATATGAATATTCGAAGAGTTATAAGAGACAGATTGTTGTCGATTCATACTGGCATCAAAGTGGATGAATACCGACTGAAAGTACCTAGCGAATGCGCCAACAATTTGTTTGGTATCATCTAAAGTTTCATCTGCAGTTCTCATCTTCCCAGGACTCCTACTCATACACTTTTTGCTTGAATGTTGGACTAAAAGAATTTCGGATCACCAATTATGCTCTTTTCCACATCCTTTAGGTACTTTTTATAGGCTGCCGATATTTGATATTTCAAAAGGGCCATGATACGTTTGAAGTGTTGGAGGTCAATATCAAGCTTGTAGTTTCTATACTTAGAACGATAATAGTTCTTCAATTTCAGCGTATTAATAATTTCATATGTATACCATATAGGAAATTTGTTCTTTTTATTTTTGAAACGCGGCACATCTGAGTCGAAAAGAAAGTATAGTAAACTGTAAAAATTAAAGCACGGGACATTTATGTCAGTACAAGCGCAAAGGAAAGACCAATCAATTCTAAGAAGTGCGTCATACAGAGCATTAAAGTTGACCTTTTCGGACTTGTATGCTTGCTCGTTTTAACATGATTTAACATCAGGCAGAATATAAATAACGGCCATCAAAATTCTGCCAGTATTTGAATGACATTTGCTTAAAAACAAATCAATTGGTGGCACAAGATCAGTAACATTTGTAGTACAAGAAATATTGTGAAGAATAGAGAATAGAACACCACCGCCACGTGATCTGTTGATGGTTTACTTAAAACCACAATTAATTTTAAATTCGTAGAATAACCACGAGATAAAATGTTTTAATAAATGCAAAGTTTGAAGAAAATCGGGTGCGATTATTTGTCTTAAGAAATGTAAGATAGACACAAGAGATACCGCAAACCCACGGGTGAACGCCACTGTATCGCGCCGACTTTTCCACAGCGTACGGCGCATCTGTGCGCATTTTCCGTCATCGATATATTTCTAGCCCGCAGGACCAGAGTATACAGGAGCACTGAGTCAATTCGATTCTAGAGTTTGTGTGGTGTGTGTACGATTTTTGTATTTTTAGTATTTAGTCGCTTATTTTTTACTGTTGTCAATATTCTCAATGTCGTCGTAAAAATAAAGAAAATAAAAAAAAAACAAAAAAATGTATGAACGAACGAGAGGCAATAGTTCTGGTTATCAAAGCAGTTGCACAAACGCTACGAAGATGGCAAACGACATCGGACCGAGGAAAACCATGTTCGTCCTGATGGTGGTCGTCGGTTGTTTTGCCATCCTCTGGCCGAAAGTTTTCTATCCGATGCTGGTCGGATCCGCAAATCAGCATATAAAACCTAGCAAGATAGATAAGACCACAGGTATGATAGGTGTTTACATTTGTACTTAGTAGCAATTCTCATTTACGTGCATATGTGTCGGTGTCATTTTATTGACGTGGCGGTTTTTTCCCCGACGTACAAGGGTGGGTTCCCACTTCATGTCGTCTAAGAACTGTTACATATTTTTATAAATACATTTTGGCCGAGTTTATGTTTGTCGAATATCGAAATTAGATTCGTTTGTAGACAGATGCATGGGGTATTTTAAAATAAACTTCGTCATATTTCGAAAATGCGATAATGTGTAAGAATTCCGGAAATACGTTAAGTAAAGTGTTATTTTATTATCATTTATAAAGATGAAGTAAGGAATCTTTTAGGCACTTCGTAATTTATATATTTGCCAAATATGTGCCAATATATAAATCATCTTGTGAATGTAATTTTGGCACACTGTTGAAACTATTTTAATATTGTGTATGTTTGTTGTTGAAGGTTTAACGTTGACTATTAAATCTTTACAATACATGGAAAAAATCGCTGTCAACGTGGTACAAGCTTTAATAAAAAATTCGAAAGGTTCTCTTTATAAGTAACACACATGAAACTAAATTTTTTTCATTCAGTACAGTTAATTAAACGTTATTGTATACTTTGCACAGAGACCACCAAGATGTTAGCATCGAATCGAAAAGAAATAATTTGAAAAATCAAACGCTGGCGATCAGACGTGGCTGAAAAAATGGGTTATAAATGAACAAAACAGATATGTCACGTTTAACTGTTAGTTTCTATAATTTTTTAAAAGCAGTTGTGAAATTGTATTTACTATAATGAAGATAAAAGCCTGCAATTAATTCTAACACACCGTTTTTGATGTTAAAATAGGGTTGTGATATTTTTTTTACGAAAAGTGTCAGTGTTGTATAAAGAAAATGAAAATTAACAAACGTAAAAGAGTAAGTCTTCCCTAAGTAAGTGTTAAAATTGCATTGAAAATGAATGAATTTACTTAAAATTAACAAGTTTTTGGATAAAATAAAATTACCTGCTTGAAGGATCAAATCTCATAAATTTTTTTACTGTGCTAAGATATAAAAGGTTAAAAAAAATCTTAGATTTTAAGTTAATAATTTTTTCGTTCTTACTTCAAATATACACATTCAGAGATTACTTTGAAATGCTATCTCTTTTGTAAAAAGTTGCATCAAGTAAAAAATTTTCATACTGTCGAAAATAATATTTAATTAAAATGTGCATACAACAGACGATAAAACAAAAATAAAGCTTCAACGCGTCTTCCTTCCCTTTGATTACATATCAGGTTGACGCATAAGCGTTTATGGTTTCTAGAAAGAAAGTGCCTTGAACAAAGAAATGTTAGGCATGTGTTAAAGTTATCCCAGTGTCATATTATACTTTAATTAATTAGTGTTTGAATTTGTGAATTTGGCAAAAGTTGTTTCATTTATTGCCAAAAGAAAATGGATTGTTAAGTAGAAATGCAACTAGTACTTTGGACTCGTGTTCGACAGAGGAGTTAATGCATGGGAAGCCGCTAGAGCCATATGTGCGGTATACAGAGAAAACTTAATTGTGGAGAGTTCAGCATGGAAATGGTTTTCTCGCTTTAAAGACGGCAATTTTGACATAAACGATTCTCGACATTCAAAAAGACCATCGAACTTTAACGAAAATCATCAGAAGGCTTTAATTCATAATAATAATGACGATAATAATAATAATATTAACAATAATAATCTTTAATGTGCAACAAGATATTCTCAATTATAGGACACAAATAGAGTCAATACATATGGCATATAAATCAAAATTATAAATTATTCTAAGAAATAAAAATAAATGAAAGGTTAGGGAATTACTAAAAAAAATGAAGGCAAAGGGAAACGAAGCGGGAAAAAAAATAAAATTACAATAAGTAAGCTAACCCAACAACTAGCTGAAAGAAACCATCAAAATGTTTGTTAAATAAAAGGTTACACAATTATCATTAAAAAAAAAACATAAATCGAAGCAATCAATTCGAGAATTAGCCATTATAATAGATTGTAACCAATAGACTATAATACATTTGTATTCCATGAAAAATGTTCAAAAATTGGGTGTTTGATTGCCACATGTTCTGAGCGATATCAACAAAAATCACCATATCATTTGTGCTTCTTTACTAGATTCTTAAGAGCATCGACCGTTTTCGTCTCACATTATTATTGGAGAGGAAAAATAATGTCTTCAACATTAAGAACATAAATGAATGGCATAGCTCCAACAGGTAACTCCTCGATAAAAAAATTTACATTTTGTAAGACAAAGAAGACATCGTCTACTATAAATTGAGAGATGAGATTTACTGTCAACAACTCCATCAGCTTGAAGCCGCATTTCAAGAAAAAAGACCAGGAAGACATCATCGAAAAATTCTGTAGCACGATTATGTTCGTACGGCTAACATTAAAAAAGCCACTATACAAGAACTCGGTCGAGCGGTCATTGCACATTCACCTAATTCTCCTGATCTCCCTCCACCAGATTTCAATTTCTTTCGCTCTCTATCTCTATAAACAACCTTCAAGGAATTTCTTTTAGTAATCATGTCGCGTTCCAAAATTGGCTTAACGACTTCTTCACTTCCAAATCAAGTTATTTTATAGCATAATAACGTTTGCGTTCGTACGGCTAATATTGAAAAAGTCACTATTCAAGAACTTGGTTAACCGGACATTCCACATTCACCTTATTCACCTGATCTCCCTCCGTCAGATTTCAATTTTTTTTGCTCTCTATCTCTATAAACAACCTTTAAGGAATTTCTTTTAGCAATCATGTTGCGCTTCAAAATTGGCTTGACGACTTTTTCACTTCAAGTCATTTTATAGTATAATGACGTTTGCGTACGCACGGCTAACATTGAAAAAGCCACTATTCAAGGACTCGCCAGAGCGGTCATTGCACATTCACCTAATTCTTGTGATCTCCCTCCATCAGATTTCAATTTCTTTCGCTCTCTATCTCTATAAACAACCTTCAAGGAATTTCTTTTAGCAATCATGTCGCGCTTTAAAATTAGCTTAACGACTTCGTCACTTCCAAACCATCGGATTTCTTCAGGCATGGAATCGAAATATTTTCAGGTCGTTGGGAGGCAATTGTAAATAATGGAGAAGAAGATATTCTTGATTGGTTAATGTATTTTGTTTATTAAAAAAGTAATACACTTTGAATTCACACACAACACTATGAATTTATGTATCAACCTGATAGAATCGTTCGTTTGTACGTCTTTTTTGAAACGTTACTCCAGGCTAAGAGGTGACATTCGACCAGCACATTCTCTAACTGTATTTTCCAGATTGTCAATGTCCTTGAATGGTTTGTTTATAGATCCTTTTTGCAAGGTACCCCACTAGAATTTATCGCAAGGGACATTAATGCCGAGAAATTTCCGTAAATCTTTCCGATTTATCTACTGGGTATGGGTTGATCAAGAAAATTGCAACTTTACTGTATGCTAAAGAACCATTTTACTGAAAATACATTTTTCGTCTGATCCAAATCACAGATATTCACAATTTTTAACCCTAACGAAGAACATAACTGAAGGTTCAAAAAATTTTAGCAATAAAATATGAGAATAACGCCAAAGCGTTTTACATCTTTGCCTTTCTTTAATTATTGGATTCTGTGAAGATGTTAATTAAATTTAAGTTTATAGTTACAAGTACCCCGTTACTCTTTTCAACTCCATTCATAGATATGTCTCATTCGAAAAACGTAAATGAAACGCCTCACCACATCAATGTTCCTGTATTTCCGTATTTCGACAACTAAATTATCACCATTAGCAGATTATTAATTACGGTGTCGCACCTGAATTCGCGGTAATGCTTAAGCAGAAAAATTCCGCACACTAATCCCGTTAAAACCAAAACTCGCACTGATGTTCACAAGAAATCTGTCATTACAACACATTATCGCGAATCCAAGTGCGATGATGACAACAGTTATCAAAATACGTATATAGAATACGAACGTCGATGTGCTAAGGGCTTTTACTTACCTTCTGTTGAATAATTCAATCAACCATTAAAATTCACAGATATTTCTTATAATCAAAGTTTCGTTCGACTTTTTCAGTAAGTTGAAGATAAGTATGATTTGGTGCCTACATTGGAGAAACGTATTCTAATTTGCCAACAATAAAACTTATGAATAATAATTTTAAAAGAGGTATATTACTGAAATGTTTTGAAGTTCTCTTAACAAAACATAAAATCTTATTGGCAATGCATAAATTTAAAATATGAGTAGAAAAATTCGGTCACGAGTTAAATAAAACAACGAAACCCTTTGCTCGTTCAACTCTGCTTAATGCTTTGTTATTTTTTCTTGTGCATGTAATCTGGCAGCACTTATAAATATTTTAAATTACAAGATTGACACTATCGAACTATCATAATCAAGTTCATTTTAAGATATGCCGCATCATTATCGAATTTAATGGACATTAAATTTTCAAAAAAAGCAAACTTAACAAATCATTTATGTGAACAGTGAAGAGCAGAGGATCTAAATTAGAACTCCGTGGTACTCTAGACTTTCGATAAAAATAAAATGTTTTATAATCATTATAGAAAATGGAATTGCATCTCATATTTAAATAAAACCCTAATAGTTCCGAAAAAGAACGTAATGAATGGTAAACCATGGTTAATTATGTCAAAAACACTGCTAAAATCTGTGTAAATTATATCAATTTTCCCCTGATTGTCTATTTCTTGGCTTACAAATTGAGTAATTGTTACCAGATTGGTAGCAGTTGTTCTATCACGAACCGAAATAATTTTCGTAATTGCAGACAAAGACTCAACTAACACAAATCTAGTTAGGAATGGCTTAAATACCAGTCTTAATTTCTTTGGTAAGAGCGGACATAATTCTAAATTAATCATTATTTGGAGGTGATTCAATGAGTTATTAAAATATAAAGTAACTGGAATTCTACTTAATTCTTTCTTCGAAGTTTTATATTTAAAAATTACTATAGAGTTCTGTTGAATAAATGCTTCAATTTTACCTCAATGAGATGCATATGCTGAGCTTATTTCAGCTCCACAAATACAGTGTAGTCTACTAAATTTACTTACTATACCTTTCTATATCAGAGGAATTTACAGAGGGTACTAGGAAAGTTATGCAATACAGCTTCGTTTATTTAATTTTTTCAAAGCAATTTCCTCTACACTCAATACACCTCTCCATCCTCCGAAACCAATCTTTAAACCAGTTATGCCAAGTTTCACTAGGGAGTAAAGCACACTCGTTGTCCCAAGCCCGCAGAAGGTCCTCATCACTGGAAAACCGCCTCCCTTTTAGCTTCATTTTCACATGCGGGAACAGTGCAAAGTCGCAGGGAGCAAGATCTGGACTGTCGGGAGGGTGCTCGAGAAGTTTCAATTCTGTTGTGGTCAAATATTCGGTGCAGGCTTTGGCGCGGTGAGCTGGAGCATTATCGTGATGGAGGAACCAGGTGTCCATTCTTGACTTTAGCCGCAGGTTCTTCATAGATCCAATGACTTTAGGCAGGCACTGTTCACTACACCACTTAGCTGTGACTGTCTTCTATGTGTCCAAAACGACACGTTCCACAATTCCACTCGATTTGAAAAATACAACTATCATTTTCTTCTTTACAGGTCGGGATTTTCTGACATCTACGGGTGGGTCCTCATCATTAAAGACTCAAACTTTGTTTCGAGCTTTGATCGGCACATCGTAATAGTACAGCCAAGTCTCGTAACCTGTCACGATGTTGTTCACATACCGAGATTATCCCTTACATCATCATACATCTCCCGGCACCAAGTCACACGTCGTGTCATCTGCTCTTCAGTCAGTCGATGCGGCACCCAGAGAGAACAAAGTTTCTTCACGTGCAGAATCGAACGAATTGCTGGTGCATTTAGTCCTTAAGTACCCTCTATCTGCTGGTAGGTCACTCGCTTGTCCTCGCCAAGCATTTTCCTTACAGTAGTAATGTTTTCCTCCGTAAGTGACGTTAGTGGCCTTCCCGGCTTTTCAGCATTCTCCACAGTTAAATTTACCCTTTGGAGTTCTCTATACCACCTGAATATCATTGTGCGATGTGGACGAACATCACCTAGTGCAAGAGTAATTTCTTCGAAGCACTGGTCTATGTTTAAACCACGCACGGAATTATAACGCAAAACTGCCCTTATCTCATTTCGTGACCACGATGCCATCGGAAGCACTTTACACTCTCACTGCTAATGAATAACTGAGCCCGTCGACATGGCGCGGAGGCTACTATGCACGTACGAACATGTCTCAACATGTAGCAACAAGCAGCTTCCTACGATTCATTGTTGTGTCATATTGCAAAACTTTCCTAGTACCCTTTGTATTATGTGATTTCTATCAACGCTTGTAGTATCCTATTGTCTAAGTTTTAAATTTGAAATCAGATCAGTTTAAAACCAATTCATATATTTAGATTTCACATTACGAGAGCTATATTTTGGAACAAAATTACTAAATATTGTCAGGGCGAAATTATTTTCAATGCAGTGCAGTTAATCCGGAAAGACATTCATTTTGATAGTTATTGTAAAAATGTTTGCAAAAAGTTGAGCCGAAATACTTGTTTAAAGTAGTTTCTTTTCAAAAAGCCGTAGAAAATAACTCAAAAAATAATAATTCATTAACATAAACATAAAGTTCCCCAGTTCGTGAATCAATTTCATATAAAGTCGTTTACTAAAATAACTTGCTCTACATTACTTTATTCGCGGTTTTCCGTAATTTCGAGTCGTTTATATCGACTTTTGCATTTCCCTAAAGTCTATTAGAGAATATACATAAACTAGAACAAATGTACGATACACACGATACGTATGCAGATGTGACAAAAATTATAGAACGTGGGATTATCACGCTACACTTTATTACACTCAATTCGATTAGAGAAACGAAAATCGAATCCCGTAGGTGCTTCTATAAACAACCGCCAAAGTGATAATTGAAATAGCGACGAAGTAAATACTTTCTAGAAATTGCAAGAATATCGAAATTGCATGCATACAGAAAATTATACAAAACAATCCGATCTACGAGGGTTGCTTGAAAAGTCCGCAGGATGACAATGAAAAATAATCTTTGCCATTTAAAATTGCGTTAATTTCTGAACATAATCTACTTCTACCTCGATACATTTGAACCAGCGACGATCCAAAGTTTCTGTGCTTTGATAAAATTCAGAACTACTAAATACGTTAAAATAAGCGTCCATAGTAACTTAATATATCGACCGCGTATCATAAAAACAATCTGAAATTGTGCCATCTATCTGTCATTTCACAGACTTCTTCATCCCGTCTTTGTAAATGAAATTGAGAATATATCTTGAGGATTTTGCAGAGTTGTAATTAAACAACATTAACATTAAAGGTTTTAAAAATCTTTTATAATTTTTATGAAAAATATGAGATATGCAAATTTTAGTATTCTATTTGTTAAGGATTTTAAGAATGTTTATATTTTCGCTCATTACTTACAATTTATATTTAATTTTGTGTGAATATAGTTGTTTATATTTATTTCATTCGCATATTTATTTGTTTCTATTTAAATTTTATGCATTTATCCAAAATATCAAATATATTCAACTGAATAGATTCCGTAGCGCCTGCATAATCTACTAGTTTGCAACGCGAAAATCGTCTTTTCCCCTCCTGTCACAGTAACTCCACACAATACGCGATACTGGATAATTCCGCTTATACATGAGAGCTGCAGCGTGAGCAATAATGCAATACAAGGCAAATAGCTCTGTAATACAGAGATGCAGAACGTCAGGGGACCTGTAAGTTGCATTGTAACTACGATCGAGCTTAAAATTTCTGCCGAAAAAAATATTTTATCATCTATAAATAAAAGAATGGCAATCACATATGAAATTAAGTTTTAAACTCAATCAGCGTACAAATTATTCAAAATAAAACAACGATTAACTATCAAGAAATTTTTTGTATACGAAGTTGTAATTCATAAATCAGTTTATGCGTGTGCAAATAAAAGTTTAAAATAGTCTTACATGAAATTTAAGATTCTATAGTTTCGTTTTAAAAACAAAGTTGTTATTTTAGCAAGGAACAAAGCATTTTGCCTTGTTTCTTACTAAAATAATTTGATTTAACTCCAGTTGACGGCACAAAACTGTAGACCGCAATATTTTTGTTTATTTTAAGTAACTAGGTGATCGATATCAATGATGAACATTAAAATTAAGCACCAATCTAATCCTGCATTGGAGCCAATTATATTGTCAACTGTACAAAAATGTAAATGCTCACCCCGTATATCTAAAACTTTATTGCGATAAGAATATTGTAATTAGTAACTCTTCTGACGCTTTCTGATTTTACTTAATTTTCATTAATATGATGATGCGTCACAATTCTTTAATTTATAAACTTTATCTTCTTATCCAGGTTGTTGTGATGTATTCTCTGAGGTTGACATTCATACCATAAAGATAATGTCAGAGCTATGCAGCAATATAATAGAACACACAGACCAAAAGCCCCTGTCGGGTAAAGAAATCGTATCAAGATGCAAGACGGAATTGCAACAAACGTGCGGCATCGACATTTCGGCCGTATTGGAAGAACAGTTTCGATTGGGACGATCAGTAAAGCAGATACTGAGCGAAGTTCGATCGTTAAACGGGTCACTATGTTTGAAATACCACTATGGTGTTGCTCCGTGGAGGTTGGGTGTACCACATAGAATTGCTGTAAACTTCACGAGTAGTAAGAAGTGTTATTTGTGCTTCAGCTTTTGTCCTAAAGAGCTAATATCATTTGTTTATGTGTTAATGCACTAATATAGAGTTAGTTAACTAATAATGAATTGTTACTAGTACGCACTCGAAATATTTTATGTCGTTTTAAGTCAATACAATAAGAGGAGAAAGCGCACTCAATGAATACTTGTACAGTCCTTAGAATTCATCGTAAATATTTTTCTACTATTTGAGAATAACGTCTTTTACTGTCCAATGGCGAATTAAAACATCATCATTAGAGAATTGGGCTGCGCGCAATAAGCGTGTGCTTGTTAGTAGGTACAGCTGCTACCTCAAACAGATTTACGATCTAAATCACAAGTTTTGGTCTATATTTTTATATTGAGCCGTAACTGACTTATTATTTCGATTTGCCCTTTCAGTTGAGCTATGAAAAATAGTCGAGCCTTCCTCAAGTGCTCAGTTACAAGTTACTGGCTTATAATATAATGGTTTCGTAATAAAATCCGAAGCCCACTGCCATGTCACGCTATGAGCGCGGACTGAATAATAACTCGTGGTCCGTTAATGCCCCCTTTAATTTGTATTAAACTATTGAGAGACGTGAAAGCATGGATTATTATTTGTACTAAATGTTATGAACAGAGCTCTCCAATCATTTCAGCAGCCTGTGCCACCGAGACGCGTGCATGTGAAACACCGTACGTGGTCCAATCGCAAGGTAAAGTCTTAGAACATCACTACAGCTGTGAAAAAATTATGATATGTAATATTCGTCATATATAGCGTGGCCACTTTTGTGTATAGCCTAATTATATTCGGAAAAGGTTGTGTTAGAGCTAGAACTATTAGATAACGTTGGTTTACTGATGATATACACAGGTTTGTAAAAGATTCTCCAAACTTAACTAATCAAATCTGATAAAAATAATTAAACAACGGCAAAAGTAGAAGAATTCGGTTAGGGTGAGGAGCTTTCGGAAAATTAAAGGAAATACTGAGAAACAAGAATGTTACGAAATATTTAAAAATCAAAATATTTGACATGCGTACCTCCCAACATAACATATGCTAGCATATGGTGTACACAAACGTGGGCATTCACCAAAAGAAATATAGACAAACTTGCAAAAACTCAACGCTCAATAGAAAGATCCATATTAGAGTTCATATTATCAGATCGGATATCGAAAGAAAGCATAAGTAATGTCAGTGGAGTAGAGGATATAATAGAGAAAGTAACAAGACAAAAACGGAAATATTCAAGTCGCAATTAGAGGTACATAGATAAAAAGTGGAAAAACTGCAGACCATGGACTAGAAAAAGAAACGGGAAACGCCCACAATCGAGATGGGAGAACGACGTCGAATTGTCGAGCACAATTAGATACAACAAGCAGAGAAATATGGCGTAACAGAAGAGACGTACGTTCAATATTGGACAAATGAGCAAAGAGGAAGAAGAGAAAGTTCTCGTCCTTATTGAAAATCTTTCATACTTCTAAAAATCTCTTGAAATTCTTCATGTTTGTATCTTAATTTCTTATTCATGTAATAGTTATAAAGTAGCTGATAAAATACGAACAAAGAGTCCGATTTTTAGGAATATTTCAAAAGTTGTATCAGTCAAACTGAAAACCGACCTTTTACATAGTGATAGCAGCCCTACATAATTACTAAGCTCGACGAAATCTCCGAGAGCAGCTTGGTTCTTTATAAAATTATGCAGACTTTCACGATCGATGGCAGTCGTAGTACAATCTTTTTTCGGCTATCGCCGTGTTGTCGTAGCTTCTATCGACGATTCGCTGACGACACATCGACGACACATTCGCGGTTTGGCCACAGAAAAGAAAAATTACACGAATTCTTCGATTACATCAGTAAACATCACGCTTCTTTAAAGTTTACTATAGAAATAGAAAACGAAAAATGTTTTAGATGTAATGGTATATCACCCGCAGTCGAGAAAACAACAACATGGAGTATACAGGAAGAAAACTCATACCGACAGATATCTGCATGTCCCATCATGAACCTTATCAGAAGAAACATCTTTTTAAAGCACTAATACATACGATCAGCGACGTAGAACATTTGTAGAAAGAAAAACGACACGTCAAGAAAGCATCGAGGAAGAACGGATACAGTAATAGAAAAATATGAAGAACCCCAAGGAAGCCCAGAACGGAAATGCTACCAAGAACGAAACCAACTAAAGGATTTGCCCGTCTGTCTTACCTATCTGGAGTAACAGAGAAGATAGCAGAATATTGACGAAGAAGAAGGTAAAAGTACGTTTCAGTATTGCAACCACCATTCAAAAAGACGAATTGTCACGAACAAAAAGAGAAGTCTACATGTTAATATGCGAGTGTGGGAAAATTATATCGGACAAACAGAGGATCGATTGATTAAAGATTTAAGCAATATTAGATCAATATGCGAAGGAAAAGAATTAGAAAGTTAACGGTTACAGAACATATTCACGAGAACGGACATGAAGTAAACTTTAAAGAAGCGAATATATTAGCTACTTGATCAATAAGGTTGATATATAACCCCTTTCCACATTAACTTTGTAAATTCTGTATACGCATTTCGACAACCAAGTTGTCATCATCAGCAGATAATTTCAAAGTGTCGCACCTGGCAAAACACGGCGAAAAACAACCGCACGAAAATCAAACTCCGTACGCGATCCACACCGTTCAAAACCAAGGTGTACACTGTGTTTGTTTCACAAGATTTTTAAAATTATTCTTACTTAAACTAACATGCACTACATTGAAAAAAGGGAATTCCGGTCAAGACAGTCAAGTGCCTGCCTGTAATTTATTATATAGTTCGTCCTCTGACATTAAGTAGGGAAAAAAGGGTCGTTTGTATTGGGCCACTTTCATTATTGTTCACCACATAGTTTAAATTCTTTAAGATGTGCATGCTAAAGAATTTAAACCAGGCACTTGACTGTCTTGACCGGAATCCCCTTTTTTCAATGTAGTGCATGTTAGTTTAAGTAAGAATAATTTTAAAAATCTTGTGAAACAAACACAGTGTACATCTTGGTTTTGAACGGTGTGGATCGCGTACGGAGTTTGATTTTCGCGCGGTTGTTTTTCGCCGTGTTTTGCCAGGTGCGACACTTTGAAATTATCTGCTGATGATGACAACTTGGTTGTCGAAATGCGTATACAGAATTTACAAAGTTAATGTGGAAAGGGGTTATATATCAACCTTATTGATCAAGTCAATCAACCACAGGCTCCATCAAATTCAACTATATTAGCTACTACGAAAAACTACCATCAGAGAAGCTATCTAGATGCAGAAGCATTCAAACTTTAACCGTGAGAATGGTTATGGACTCAACAACACATGGAAGAGTTCTACTATGATAATTCGTCAAGACTAATAGAGCACAACGAGCAATACTGAAGATATAAAGATAACGCAAAGAAACAATTTAATAGCAAATTTTGAGAAAGCTGGAAGTATGAACATTGAAACGTTGATAGAAACGACGACAACACTGCTAAATATGCAAGAAAATTATATTAAAATTTGTTTCCTTCTTGTAAGTAGGTAATAGCAGGTAATTAAATCCTGTGAGATTTCTGATTTTCCTTTAACAAGTTTCTGACCGATACCAAAAAGGGTAAAATGCTAATTATTCTAGTTAGAGCTTTTCTAATTTGAAAAATATTAACTTCTCAAATGTAACGCAACTCGTTATCGTTTTATAGTTCACTAAATATACTTCAGTAATATGTATACTAATGTGCCCACGATGAATTTTAACTGTTTCCAAAGCATTTTAATTTGAACCCACGTCATGTGAGCCTACCCAACGCAAATTCTATGTCTTTAATTTTAAAAGCAATCACCACATCGACTGATTAACACTTTTCTACGCATTCGTTTTTTCCCACTAACAATACTAATATACACAAAAATAATGCCTCTATATATGCTAAAACAAGGCGAATTATAATTGGATTTTGGGGAAGTTCACGTTGTATAGAAGCTGTTTTTTTACTTTTTCGTTTGGTCGATATTAATAACTGCTCAATTTCAGATGTTAAACAGGAACGACCACCTCATATGAGACCGGACATTGTTCATCCGGCGTTCCGAGAAAAAGGAAGTGCTATACCTAAACCTCCCGGAACTTCAAAGCGGGCTCCTAAAATCGTCGAAGGAAGAGTAAGTTTTATTGTGTAGTTCAGTAATTTAAATACAGAAATAGTTATTCTAACACAATAGCACTTTTCGTAAATTTCCTTATCTAATCTTTGCATAGTCAAATAAGCCAATGTAATATTATAATTTTGTGTATTTATTTTTTGCATTTTTTTGCGTTAATGATTATGAATAGAGTGAACAGTATGGCTTGGCACCATAGGCGTGCGCTTAATAATAGGTCAATAAAATAAAATAAATAGTTATATGTAATTTATAAAACGTGAAACACCCTTTTAAGCAACGTTTTCAGTGGAATGACAAACAGGAACAGGATAAGATCGGTTAAATATTTGAAACATCAGATATGTTTTCACAGTTGTTTCGGTGATTCGAGATCGCTATTAATATTCGACAAATATGTGCATTCACTATGACTACAAACATTTTTTAATGCGGTAAAATCTGCATCTTCCTTTAGCACACTTTCTACTTTGACTATAACACTAATAATCTTGTCGTCGTTGAAAGAATTAGTTGTGTTTGTACAGTGTCCAATATTTGCCGTGAATCCACAAATGAAAACGAAGGATTTTGTAATTTATTAGTTTCTTCAACTTCTCCTTTGCAATTGTTATAAATTATTTGGATATCTGCTTCAACTTCAGCGTCTTTGAATTTCTTTTGACTTTCCTTGATGGCAGTTATTTCCTTAGGGTCAAATTGTAAACACAACTTTTTGAAAATTCAGAAAATAATGAAATGCTGCTTTTAACCATCTTCCCCAGTGTGTAAGAATCATTGCTTTTGAGCGCTCTATCAAACCATTTACTTTTGATTAAGAGCGTCGAATCGTTTGTACCACTAAAGCATGGATTTTGCACGTAACGTGTAAGGAATTACTAGAATGGTTTTTAAGAGACCGACCTATAGAACGCATAGTTGCGACGCCATCATCCATAAACATTAGCAATTGGTCTCTCAGAACTACAATTTTTTTCAATGTATTTAACACCACTTTTGAAATAACTTTGGCAATACATTCTTATACTCTTTTGGAAGCTAATAAAACTGAAGATGACGGTTTAAGTGGTTCCATTGTACGAACTATGACCATAACAATAGTTTTTTTTTACAATATGTCGTTTGGTCCACACAACCAAGTTTTTTATTCTAAAATTTCAATTCCGATTTAATTCTATTTTCAATACGTTCGCGTACAAAATTTCGTAACGTTTTCGAACTGGCTAATTTTCAGTTTGCGTATTTATTTCAGATTCAGTAAAATAGAAATATGTTCCGATTACCTAGGTACCATTATCTGAAACAGTAAATAAGTTCATTCGTGAATTTCCCGATTTAAAGTATGGTGGTACAAAGTGAAATATGACTGCAAAAACACGTGGATAGTGGGCAGCACAAAAAAAACGAATGAGTAATTTCTATTCAGTTTATGTTCAACACTGATGGTGTGCAATCTACCGTTTCCTCTATTAAATAACGAATCATCTAATAAACGAACATCGTACATTAAATCCGAAAATTCACAAATAAATTTATTTATGCGTTGGATAATCGTCATTTTTCAACCTACGTAACCGTGTCACAGTACAACGTAGAAAACGCTGTAATACAAGTGAAAACCTCTGAACGAAGACGCACACTACGTTACATCTGTACATACATACATATTAGTGACGAACACCACTCTACGTTTTTAGCGTACGCCTCATAAAGCATCGATCCAATTTCCGCACTTTAGTTATGAGTAATAACAATAGTATTATATTGTAATAATAGTATTTCCTTTCGTTTTCGAAATGTCGAATTCTTAAAATAACAAATACATTTATTCACTCGGCCCATTTTGGTGACGTAACTTTGTATTTTAGAATGATTTCAAGAAAAAACAGAATTAAATTTACGTAAATAGGAAAAACATTTATTCATAAAGTCTATCTATCATTGGTACGATGTTACGTTTTGCAAGGGCCATTGTACGGTCCCTGTTCGCATCTGCAATAGATATTCCAGCAATTTATGACTTAAAGCGACAGGGTACTGTATTTTCAATTCTCGGATAGTTTTGATTTCTGCCCGGTGATGGAAAAATAGCATCCTCATTCCTTCGATTTTCGTTATTGGAAACAACACCAATTAAGTGACTTATGTACAGTTGATAAAGCAAAATGTGCCTAATGAGTCACCGATGAAGGTAACGCGTCGTAGCTAGTACTTTGTTAACTGTAAAATTTCATTACTCACGAAGGTGATTAGAAAAGTTGAGACTGGAATTTTGACAAAATGTAGAAGAAACGGAAAAAAGGATTTCTATTTATATTGCTTGTATACTGATATTTTAGAAGGTCCTAAGAACGATTCTGAAGTCAAAACTGATTTAGCTCTTTTGGTTTAGTCCTGAGAGGCTAAGAAACTTAAAAAAATCGTATCAAAAGTCAACTTTTAACGTGTGAATATATTCTCTCCAAGATTTGAATGATTTTGATTCATATGAAATTCATATTCTTCTATTACACATTAAAACACTACCAGCAGAATTAAATGAGCAAGTTCTTAATTGATCTTAAAAATACCAGAAAAGAATGAAGATCTTCTCTTTGTAGTCCGACAGAATAGGTTTACCAGGTAATAAATATAAAGTAACACTTATCCTTTTAAGCAACGCTTTTAGTATGCAGATGTACTAGGTGGATAAGATCGGTTAAATATTTGCAGGATCAGGTATGTTTCGACAGTTTCTTAATGTAACCTGATTCGCCGTGAGAAATAAATGTTCTTGTATGCAGAGAACGACCGTTCGACATTTAATGATGAAATAGCATAATTAAAGCAAGCTTTGTTAATTTATTTTAATCTAGTTAAATTCGATTATTTTAATATGTACGTATTTGATGTCGAACGGTCATTCTCTGCGTATAAGAACCTTTATTCCTCGCAGCGAATATGGATACATGAAGAAGTTATTGAAACATATCTGATAACGCAAATATTTAACCGATTTTATCCATTTTGTGAATCTGCATACTGAAAACGCTACCTAAAAGGATAAATCTTTATTTACAGTTATTTCCTGCTAAAGCTATTGCAGTTCTTCGAAACACGCAGTGCCAACTCTAGTTAACACTTAGTCTCTCGCTTCGCTCCTCGGGCTCTAAACTAGGCTCGTGCCATAAGACTTGTCTTATGACACTCACTCTTCAATTTGCTATTGATGTTTGTTAAGTAGATGTCATATTTTTGTCACGATCTATTATGAAGTGCATACACACCGGGTGTCCCATGACATGGTTAACACAGCTTAAGGATATGTTGCTGGAGCAATTTCAAGTTAAAATATCTAATGAATATATATCGAAAACTTTGTCGTAACTGAGCTACAAACATTTGTAGTTTTAGAGAACACTGCTAATGTAGGTATTATATTCCGCTGTAAACAAATATCAATGAAAATCATTTAAAAAGAAATCGCTTTATTGAATTAGTTGTTCGAAATGTCCA
Source organism: Dermolepida albohirtum (assembly GCA_031893035.1). Classification (NCBI taxonomy): domain Eukaryota; kingdom Metazoa; phylum Arthropoda; class Insecta; order Coleoptera; family Scarabaeidae; genus Dermolepida; species Dermolepida albohirtum. The sequence goes on along the minus strand of JAVIWB010002134.1, from coordinate 37,101 downwards.
CTCAGTTGTTGTATACGTAGTCACAGCTTCTTTTAGAATTAAAAAGGTAGCTCTGCTAACAATCTCATATCAGCACGAATAGTTTCTGCCCCATTCACAATTTTAGCAACAAGTTGTTTTCTGTTTTCAAGTGGTTCTGCATAAATCAAATTTTTCAGCCTTCCTCATAAAAAAAACTAGGGAATTTAAGTCTGATGACCTTATCGGCCAATTAACTGCCGAACCTCTTCCACTCTACCGGTTCGTATAATTTCGATCAAGAAAAATCTGTTACTGATCTAACAACGTGCGGAGGTGCACCATCGTGCTGTATCTACATATATTCGTCGATTTACATTAAAAGGAACGTCAACCATTAATGTTGTAAGATTATTTTCCAGGAAATGTAATTAACGAACTGCTGTGAGACGTTCTTCGATTATAAACGGACCAACGAGACGATCGTTAATAATACCACACAACTTTTTATTAACAACAAAATTAACGGCGACACGTAATATCTGCATTAGCAGGGTTACCTAAAACTTCAAATGCTTGTAGCTCAGTTGCGATAGAGTTTCTGGACATATGTTCATTAGACATTTTTAACTTGAAATTGCTTCAGTAACACATACTTAAGCTGTGGCAATCATATCATGGGAAACCCATATTGTACTATCTTCTTCTGGGCTTCCGGGCTGGAACCGCGGCACTGGTATAACTGCCAACGTTTCGTACTCACTCGTATGGGACATCTTCGTGGCTCAACAACTGCTACTGTCTGACGCAGTGAAACTTTGTTTCAGTGCGACGAAGATGTCCCATACGAGTGGGTACGGCGCGTTGGCAGTTATACCAGTGGCGCAGTTCCAGCCCGGAAGGCCAGAAGAAGATAGTATGAACCACGACCGCGGAAGTCTACGTACCAGATTAACCAATATTGTATATTTTATTACATTGACTACAAACTACATTTGAAAATAGTTATTATTAGACATAGGTAGAGTGCTTTTAAACACAGTGTTAATAATACTTATTGTCATCGTCAATTTAGGAGTACATTTCATTAAAATTTAAAAGAATCCAGACTCATCTAAATTCACACCTATCCAGAATACAGAATTTACTTACCTGAGGAACTGGAAGAGAATTTTCGCTTCATTTTTCTTTGCATATTCGAATTCCTATTGGAAGCTTGCTATTGCTAAATATTTCTTAAAATAATATGTTATCCGTATCCTTCATCAACTAGTAGTAATTTTTACAAGATGAATTACGTTTCTGAAAAATGCATTTTGGTTAATTAAATTGATAAATCTATACTTAATTACAGTTATAACATTGAGTAGAAGAAGCACTCATAAATCTTTCCTTCGTGCGTGACTTATCCGGGCGATATTATACTTATATGAAAAATTATGGAGTAGAAGGAAAACGTGAATCGTCTATTTGACAGCAACCTGTCAACATTATATTTCATTTTCGAAAATTCAAAAATGACAAATCTAAATGTCGATATAAGTGAAACGAATCACTTACATTATAAGAATAATAAAAATTTTTATAAGAAAGTGATATAATTTTAATAAATCAACACAAACTTTATTTACAAATATTCTTTATTTCCCAGTACATACCATAGAAGAATATTTCATATTTCGCGCGATAGCAAAGTGATGCTGCTTATCATCCTGGAATGGATAAAAACTTATCTTTTAATCTTGAATTTACGCCAAGAAAGAGAGCAAAGTCGAATATACTAAATATGCGACAACTCATCTAGAAATGCAGGGTGTTCAACGTTGCGGCGTACTTCTGCTTTCTTGATTATAGTAAGGTGTGATTGTTAAATGTTAAACTTGGCAGAAGCTCTTGATAATTTTAGCTGAAATGGGAACATCACAATATCTAATATGTTTACTTAAGTGTCTATATGTATATAAATAACTTAAACAAAGTAAGAATTGGCACAGACCTATTCAAGTCTTTCATTACATAGAAACAGGTCAGGCAATGTCGCATTTTAAGTTCTATATTATTCAATATATGAAGAGTGGATCGTGAGAAAGGCTACAGAAAGCAGAGTTGAATTTTTGTAAACTCTAGCATTTGCACATTCTTCTGTAATCTTCACATGTAGTTAATTTTTAAACCAAATGATAGATTTTATAACAACTAGGATTGTTATTCTATTTACTTCTTGGTCTGAAATAATATGTAGTACGTAGTTGTTAAATGTATGCTTTCACCATATACAAGAAGAAATAACTCCATTGGTCTTTGCTACATTTATAGCTTAAAAAGTATGGAATAAGGTTTGTTTAATCAATATATTCATCAAATATAGCTGTTACTATAAATAACAAAGGCCAGTCATATGATAAGAGTTTTATTTTGGTCTTTCTTAGAAGTTTATCTTACTTTTTTAACAAAACTAAATAATTGCTGGACCATTTCTAATATCTGTTTTAAGTGTTCCAGTGTTGGTATTGCGGTGTATTTACATGATTCTAATGATTGAAAAGGGACTGAGATTGCAGGAACCCTCAAATATTTAAATGTTAATTCTTTTAGCAACATTCCAGATTGGCTCCAGTATTACAGGCGTATGTCTATCATTGCATCGCATACAGGAGGCCTATTGGTTGAGTATCATTTGGCAAGAAAAGTAAATCATCAATTTTACTTTCTGGAGCAGTGGAAGTTGGTGCTTGCTGCGATAATAGCTGTTGTGGTAGTTTTGTTGTATCGGCTAGCATTGCCTGTTCTATGGCAGGAAAAGATGCATACTCCATTACCAGTACCTTTAGATAGTAAAAATTCATTCTTTTTAAACCTTGGATTCAATATCAACATAAGCATAGCTGTTGATCTTGTACTATAGTGTTGCAGTTGTTGGTAAACAGATTCCATTAAATATTGTAAAACTTCATCTCCTTCCTCAGTTATGAACTTATTAAAATTCTGCAGTTTAATTAAAATTCCTCTTGAAACAAGCATTAGTATAGAAAAGTGACAGTGTTCCTCTGAAATAGAAACGATCGTAACTTCAAAAGGCTTAAGAAGTGGCAGTATGTCATTGATAACTTTAAAAGTTTCAGTATTGAGTGGAGGTGGAGCTTTTGAACATTCATTTATTGCTATTGCTTTCTCAAGAAAGACTTTTCAGCATATAAAAAGTACTGTATCATTTTCACCTCTTGTCGAGCTCTGTTTGTGTTTTTCCAATTCTGCGCAATGTATCACTTGCTAAAGTATTCCTAAGGAAAAACGATGCAATAGTCTTACACATGGGTAATATTTTCTTAAACGAATACAATTTGAAGCAATCTTTCATGGTTACATTAAGGTTATGAATAAAGTACAGCAAATGTGAAACTTTTGGAAGTTCGGTTTTTTTTTCATACTTGCTGCATTGTCAGCCACAGTCTTATCACAAGTAGTACATTTGGTCAGTATGATGTTGATAACTTGAAACAAATAAAAAAGATTACAGTAAACACAGAGAAGGACACTATTTAACAGTATTCTAATAAATAATCAACACAAATTACCTCCTTTGGCACTGTGTGATCCCTCCAGTTTTGTTACATTTAACAAAGGTGATTTTCCATTTGCTGTGGTGATAAAATGATACATCAAGATAATATTCCTTTATTAGAGGTATATGCTCAAATTCTCGCATTACGACAATGCAGTTATTTGCTTTTTATTTCTATATAATTCTTTGGAATCATATTATTTTTCAAAGTATTTTGTATTTATTGTCCAACGCGAATGCAAATATTTATAAACACTTGTGTTCTGTAGATCTGTATGGCCTCATATTGATGACAACCATCCGCACAAAAAATTTTGTCGAGATTATTTATTATTTTTGATTTATTATTATAAATTCACTCCTATTGAAATAATTTTTAATTGCCCGTCAACGTATGTTAGCTGGCAGTCGTGATAATTCTTTATTATCACTTGTTTCAGTTCATAAATCTTCATCAGTTCTTGTATTTTTGTAACAATCGTTTTCATGTTTCCTTTTAAGGTGATCACTTACGTATGTAGTACTTCCCGAGTGCTTGAACTCTCTATTACAAATAGTACGTCTCAAACTGCGAATCTTCACTCACTTTTTCAAAAAAACTTCCAAACTGCAGATGTCTTTTGTTTTATTGTGAGAATAAAATCACATGCGTAATACACAGTTGGTAATGAACGAATGAAATGAAATTAAAGTAACAGCGGCTGCTCAATAAAAGTACTGCAGGGGAATTACCGTCCGGGACAGTCCCGAGCGGTACCTATTCCCTTACATAATAAATACTTTTAACTATTTCAAATTTGAAATTGAATTATTAAACACCAACCAATCCATGTATATGCATTACACCGAGGATACCACCCTTCTTGCAGCAAATAAAGAAGGACTAGTACATCTAGTTGAAACAAGAGACAACTTAGAGAGCTTGAAAACTTCAATAAATTTCGGAACATTTCGTTGCTGCCAATACGGAAAAATTTGTGATATCCTAAGCAATTTGTAATGTACATTTTCAGTGAATACGCTGATATGTATATGGTATTTGGGTTTTTCAATAGAAATAAGTGCTTGGCAAAAGACGAATATGCAATATGGTATACACATCGGCAGCACGCATCTACAGTGTGAAACATTTGGCACATTTGTACGATCCAAGTTGAAGAGGGAATTTTGGATATTGTTCATCAGTATCCTACTTGCAGCACTAGACAAGTAGCTCAAGAAATGGACATTGCAAGTAAGACAACAGTTCTTTCAGTGCTTACGGAAAGCCTTTTAAGAAAATTTCTTATTACAAAAGTACAACCATTACATGAAAACGACAACAAGAGCATGGTTGAACGAAAATGTTCCAGATAGATCTATCGAGCGAAATAAGCTAATATCATGGCTTGCAAGGTCACGATCTATGAATTCCCTTGACTTCTTTGTTTCTTTCCTGTTCTTTTCAAGGAAAAAGTTTCTACGACGCCTCCGGCTGATGATAATACAATTACTTACCCCAGACACATTACAACGCGTCCTAAATTCAATTCCATAAAGGCTACAGCTTTGTCTTCAAACCATTGGATACCCGTTTCAGTATTTACGTTAATTATCGTTATTACTGTCAATTTCATTAGACTTCTTAAATAAAACTCGTATTTTGTCATATTTTTCCTTGATTTATTGATGGTTTTATACTATGCTGTGAAATCTACACTTCTTTTAAGTAATTCATATGGCTTAATGACAATACAACGTATTAGGGTTGTCGATTCAGAATTAATAATAGAGTCGCCCTATCTGACGATTATCCATGAATTTCTGACCATTCTGTATAACACGAAACGAGCTTTTAAATTCAATCCAGAAAATTTCGAAATCAACGTTTTGCCAAAATCAACAAAACGGTCATTAAATGTCGATGTTCTTTTAATGAACGACATATTGAAAGATACGCAAATCAGTAATTAAATGTTGTATCTGCGTATTTTTCTACGTACAGGTTATACCCCCCCGCTTCTAAAAATAGACTAAAATTTACAACGGAATATGTGCACGCGTGGTAAATTAAACAAAAGCTCTATATTTAGATTTCATTCAGGATTTCTGAACTGGAATGTTGTCGGAGTTGGATGATGATGGAAAAGGAATGGGAAGTTGCGAAATACGTAGCTTTTCATCGTAACGATAATAAACAGAAAGCGACGCTTTCAATTCCGAGGCAAGAGAAATTTTATTCGAATAGTCGACCCGGCTGTTTGTAGAAATAGAATGTTGAGAAACGGGCACGTTTTTATTTTCGGCTATTTTTAAAAGAGTTTGTCTAAGGTCCCGGATATACATACATACATATATATTTTGTACATACATATGTATGTGCATAAATATAAAACATTTGAATCATAACAATACGTTCTAAAAATTGATAAGCAAATACATACATAGTCACTAGTTTATTTTTCAATTGCATCTTAGGGTTTTAAAATCAACGATTGAATCGAGAGATCGAAAGTACAAATATACACTACCCTTCATAAGTTTGATTACGTGTAAAAATTCATTTTCACAGAACTAACTAAAATAGACGTGCTAAATTTATTTTAAAAAATACTTATTATATGAAGAAGGATTTGAGAAATATGTTTTAAAAATCCAATTTCATAAAGGGTCTTAAAATACAGCAGTTAATTAGTTTTAAATAGTAGAGGGGAAGAGTCGTAACTCAGTTTTTGACCAATATGCATTTAATATCAAATACTTGTTCAATTTGAACTTTATTCTGTGGGAAAATGTAATTCCTAGATTAGTATTTCATAAAATACGACTGTTATAAGTAGTAATAACTCCAGTTTCAAGTAAAGACGAATAACTATGCAATCCTCATTTATGAGGTAAAGGTAAATAGTCGTAACACCAAAGCAGAATAGTATGTAGTATTAGTGTGTTGCCATTTCTTTCTATTGTGTACCATTAAAGGCTAAAAATGTTCTCTAATCACATTAAAGATATCATTTTACGAAAAGCTGTTAGCAAAAAAGTGTCCTAAATACTAGACTGTGTAAAATAATAATTCGTTACAAGGCAAAGTAAGGCAGAATGTAATGATGAAGGAATTCCCAACAAACGAATCGTGGAATTATCGATTTGCAAAAAATTCTAAACGGAGAATTTTACTTTTTTGAAAAGTATCTGTTGATACATGATTTTTATTTCCAAACTCAAGTAAAATTTTCAAGATGTAAAGAAAGTAGTTCCCCACTAACGATATGACCATCATCATGAGGCTGATATGAGATATGAAATAAGAAAGAGAGATTATGGCTAAAAAAGACCAAAGTAATAAGTTCGGCATGCAAAAGTTCCTTCTTACCTCATGTTTGCTCGCAATTTTTGATGCCACAAATAGAATTTCAAACTGGATACAATAAAGTCACATCTGCATTACTGAAATGAGCAGAACTTGTTTCCGCCAACTTTTCACTTGAACATTTCGTTACTTAGCCAAACAACAGCTTCAGACGAAACCGCAACATGATGATGATGAATTACTTAGGGTTACTGTATGTCTGTCCAAATTTAAAAACAGACCAACACAAATTTCTTTTGGAAGGACATATCTTCAATAAAATGAACCACGTTCATAGTTAAATTGAAGGAACTGTGCAAAATCAATCAACAATAACAACTCCTGTACGTAGGGACTGGCAACAGTTAATTTGATTCTCAGGTGAGGCCATTTTTGTGGATGAGTCAGATTTCAAGAATTTCGAAATTCTATATGCTCACTTAGGTTACCGTGTATTAATAAAAAATGAAACTAATATTGTCCACTTACAGGTGTAAGCTGCGACACCAGATATTATTTTTTACTAGGAAACCTTTAAAGATGAAAATGTGGAAGTATTGTTTTTCTTTAGATCAACTGGATCTAAATAACTATTGTTTAAAGAACCTGCCATTCGTAAAAACCCAAAGAGGATTACTAGAAATAAGCACTAGCATTTAGCAAAACTTTTGCAATGAGTGCCAATATATTTTCATAATTTTTAAAAAAATTTAGCAGTAGCTTCACAAGTGAACGATAACGGTAATAGTGAAAAATATATTATTTGATATGAATGTATAAATGTAGAAACAATCGACATTTTGCATAATTTACAATAGATATTTTGCAGTTTGTCTGTCCATATATGTAGAAATATGAAGGTACTCTGAAAAGTTTCAAGTATCAAAAATATTCTGGTAATATAATTGCGCATGCTTAAAAGATACTTCTGAAAATTTCAGCCATATTGGATCTTCAGTTGATGTTTAACAGTCGTTTGTGTCAACCGAGATGGAATCTGCATCATCGCTTGCTGCAGCAAAGTTTTAGGTAGCTAAATTTAAACTTGATCGCAACAGCTTGGTTGACGATGAACTTTTGGTATGGCTAAAAACTATAACCGCTATCGTTAACATCAGAAAAGTTCTTCAAATGGTGCTAGACGACCATCGAATTAAGATTAGAGCGATAGCAGAGAATGTGGACATCTCGAAAGAACTCACTCAGAACTAAAAATATATTCGTATGAAGCCTTGTTAAAGTAGTTTAAGCCAAATAGCTTGGAGTCTTAGCGTCGATTAATAACCGTAGATACAACATTACACTCCTTAAACCAAGACTCAGTCGACACAGTAGACTGCGAACGGTGAACCGACTCCGAAAAGGGCAAGTACTATCGATCGGGAAAGTGATGGTGACTGTGTTTTTGAAATATCATGTAGTTGTGTGTCGACTATCTTGTAAAAAGAAAAATAATAACGGGGACATATTATTGCATCAGTATTTGGCAAACTAAAGGCAGAGATTATAGAAAAACGACCGCATTTGAAGAAAAAGAATGTTTTGTTCCACCAAGAAAACTCACTTTATTAGTCGTCTTGGCAAAAATTTACAAATAGGGGTGAGAATTGATTAAGTACCCACCACATTCATCATATATTGCCCCCCCAGCAACTTTTTTTCATGTTTCCTAAGCTCTAAGTTTCGTTAGACAAAAAGTTTTTCATCGAATGAAGAGGTAATCACATTGTTAACGCCTATTTTGATGAACGAGATACTAACTACTCTTTGGGTGGATTAAAGAGGTGAGGTTATCTTTGGGAAAAACAAGTCGATAGAAAAACTATATAGACTTACAAGGAAACAATGTTAAAAAATAAAGTTGAATTTGACAAAAAAGAAGCTTGTTTCTGTGTTAGGTTGGAAACTTTTCAGACTATCCTCGTAAGCAGTCGTAAGTCCCAAAATCATAGTCCAGGTAAATAAATTTGTCTCATTATTAGAACGTACTTTAGGTATCAAAAAACCAGCTTGAAAGCAAACGTATATTGTAATAGTGTTTTCTCCATACTTCTGAAAATGAAAGGAAGTGTATTTCTACGTTACAGAGCTCCGAGAGCTCTTAAACTTTTAGGATAGAAGACAATAATTATTTTGAATAAATAAATTTCTTTTATTTCTTTTAAAAATATTCCCCTTCATAATCTACAATATATATTTTTTCATTGATATACATCAATTTTTGTAGCACTTTTCCATTTTAATGATGGTGCGAGAGTTTCTAATAAACAAGTTGTATATGACTGCTAACTTATTGGATCTTATGAACCTAATAGACTTTTACACCATCAAAACGCACATTCTCAGATGATTTCTCATCCTTATATACTTGTTCGATTATCTGCCATTTTGTGCTTAGATCCAACACATTTTCTATATGCTACTCGAAAGTTTTATTGACATCTCTTATTACTAGAAAGTCACAAACTTTAATATAAAATAACAGACAATATATTAAACTTATGGACAAAACAATAATTTCAGCCTTCGCTAACTCCAGTTACTAAAATAACCTGCATAATTGTATATATTACGTATAAATATAATAAATATTATCTGTGAATCTTTAACGAGAAAAGCTAGTCTGGGAAATAGCGATACTGTACTTAAAAGTAGGAAACTACTTACGCCGAATACGGAGATCACATACCGACAGTAAAAAACAGAATGGCAAATAAACAGTTTTGCGAATTCAGAGGGTGCGAATATCTGAGGGTTTTATTGTAAAACCATTATCGTAACGTATATCGAATCTTTTTAGTATACTGCACTACCAATAAAAAAATTATATTTAGCATTCTTTGATATACCGAATAAAATTGCAACTGCTTTCCATTGTACAAAAAATTATGCATTTTCTGTACTTTAAATATAAAAATATAAATATTTTTATACATTTATAGTAACTTAAATATTTTGTTTCAGCCCGGGCCAATTCCTGGTATGCGTCCAACATTAGGAGGTGCTGGTCATGTGATTCCATCACAAAAAACTGGAAGCAGTATGAGTGTTATAATGCCAATATATACCATCGGAATTGTTATTTTCTTCTCATATACTTTGATGAAGGTAATTGATAAATAGAAATTGTAATTAAAACGTCTAAATTTGAAAGGAATATTGCATTGTAAAAAGATACATATTCAACTACTTCCTGAAATTACAAACGCCATCTTTGAATGATTTCCATGCTGCTGGTTCTTTAGAGTTCAATTTATAAATTTATAAATATATATCGAGCAGTAATTTTCTGATTTCAAACCCAATGAGTATTCCTTCTTTTACTTTTGGAATCATTTTATAGAACGGAAACGTAAGTAAGTATGGAAATTCTTTCTAATCTCCATTTAATCCACCGGGATAGTGCATGTTGTAGTAGTAGCCGCCGCGCCATGTCGATGAGCTCAGTTATTCATTAGCAGTGAGAGTGTTAAGTGCTTGCGAAGGCATCGTGGTCACGAAATGAGATAAGAGCAGTTTTGCGTTATAATTTCGTGCGTGGTTTAAACATAGACCCAGTGCTTCGAAGAAATGACTCTTGTACTAGGTGATGTTTGTCCACATCGCACAACGATATTCAGGTGGTATAGAGAATTCCAAAGGGAAAATTTAACTGTGCTGAGAGGCCGGAAAAGCCACGAACGTCAGTTACGGAGGAAAACGTTACCACTGTGAGGAAAATGCTTGGCGAGGACAGGCGAGTGACCTACCAACAGATAGAGGTTATTTCAGGCCTAAATGTACCAGCAATTCGTTCGATTCTGCATGATCATTTGCACGTGAAGAAACTTTGTTCTCTCTGGGTGCCGCATCGACTGACTGAAGAGCAGATGACACGACGTGTGACTTGGTGCCGGGAGATGCTAAAAAACTTTAATAAGGGACAATCTCGGTATGTGAACAACATCGCGACAGGTGACAAGACTTGGCTGTACTATTACGATGTGCCAGCTCAGGGTGTGTTGGTATTTGTCAGAAAATCCCGATCTGTAAAGAAGAAAATGATAGCTGTATTTTTCAAATCGAGTGAAATTGTGGAACGCGTCGTTTTAGACACAGAGAAGGCAGTCACAGCTAAGTGGTATACTGAACAGTGCCTGCCTAAAGTCATTGGATCTATGAAGAACATGCTGCTAAAATCAAGAATGGACACCTGGTTCCTCCATCACGATAATACTTCAGCTCACCGCACCAAAGCCTGCACTGAATATTTGACCACGACAGAATTGAAACTTCTCGAGCACCCTCCCTACAGTCCAGATCTTGCTCCCTGCGACTTTGTACTGTTCCTGCATGTGAAAATGAAGCTAAAAGGGAGGCAGTTTGTCAGTGATGAGGACCTTCTGCGGGCTTGGGACAACGAGTGTGCTTTACTCCCTAGTGTAACTTGGCAGAACTGGTTTAAAGATTGGTTTCGGAGGATGGAGAGGTGTATTGAGTGTAGAGGAAATTACTTTGAAAAAATTAAATAAACAAAGCTGTATTACAAAACTTACCTAGTACCCTTTGTAAGTACGCTGTACTTGTATTTATCTAAACAAGTAGACGGTTCAAACCTCCTTCGGGCAGTACGATTGTTAAAATCGTATCTCATTTCGGAGACAGTCGGTACCTCTCCCGGTTGCCTTCAGTATTTAGGAAGAATAATCAACACTGCTTCCTCTCCTATGGCGAGAATGGGTTAGTAACAAAGCCAACACTTTACACACACCAAATACACGCTGTCGCTCCCGTGATCGTAACAAGTCGAAAAGGCTAATGATCTAGTAGGGCATTCACCACGAAAAAATAAAATTCCTTCTAAGACCCTGTTTTACATTAAAAGGAAATAAAATAATTTGTTGAGACTCGATAAAGAAAATACGAGACAAGTTCGGCTTGACAGAGAAAATACAAGATTTTAGAGTTTTTCCAATGTACATAGTTATTTTGCTGTAATGGTTTTTTGTGCCCAGGGTTTGGCACTCTTTTACAGAGTCAAAGAAGTCTGTGAGGAGACTCATACAAATAATAGTACCTTCAGTATACAAAATTTATTTAACTTAAAAACGTTCGAAACAATTGACCTTCTTCGTTTAAAATGTAACGAAAAACTCTCCATTTGTCTGCTACCTTCTTAGAAGGTAAACTCGCCATTTAATGCTAAGGGTGGTTAAATTCTTAGAATTAACAATTATAGATACAAGTTATAAATTGTGACGGTATAATTCCAGGGACGAATAATGGAAGATATTCTATGGATACTGAAACACTTTAAGATTTGAGGGACAAATAACCGGATGGTGTTAGCATATTAATTACTACCACAGAAACTCGACATGATAATAAACGCGGAAATAGTAACTGTTTGGAAACTATTTATGACATTATCTACATCCACAAGGTTATTTATTGGTAGAATTTTAAGTTTCTAGAACATACAGGCATTTCATTGGAATTCGAACATTGTACAATAATAATTGTAATTATCCCGTAGACATGCAATGTTTTTCTTTTAGACCAACAACTTTTCAATTTTTTGATACCTTCAGAATACGACAATTTATCCAACTCTGCAAAATAGACGATTATCTTCATCATTTTTAATAAATTTTCGCCTAGCGAGCCATTTCATCTGGTTGAAGAAGAGGTTGAAATTGCTGGGAGTTATATCCGGTGAATGTCATCACTTCGCGTAGCATAGCTCATGTTGTTTTGCAGCATGAACCTGAGACATGTGTGCAGACGAATTATTGTGGTGAATGAACATTTTCACAGCGATAAATAGCACTTCTACAGATGGAACCGTTTTGTCTTTCTTTGTTGTTCATTTGCTCTCACCCACTCCTTGAACTACTGCTTTGTCTTTGGTATGTAAAGGCAAATTCATGTTTCATGGTCTACTATAAAACGTCGAAAAAACTTAGGGGAATAGCGTTGAAATAACCTCAAACCCTCTTGAGAGGTGTTAATTTGAATGCTTTTGCAGCATAAACTGTTGTTAAATTGTTTACAGAGAAATAGGCATGGTCTATCGACCATTGCAATATCAGTTAAATTCTTGAATCGATATTGTCGGTTTTTGCGATGGTTTCGTCGGTTGTAGCTTTTTTAAGAGTTCCGAGCTTTATCGTTTGAAGTGAACCATGTTTATATTCAGTAACTAACTTTTTTTTCCACCGTAAACGTAGGGGAAGAATCTCTTAAAGGGAAGTTCAAATCTTTTTCTGTTAGGCGTAGTTAAACCCTTTATGAAGCAACTCAAACTTCCATTTTATTTCTGTTTCACAACATATTGAGACATATTTGCTTTGTTTGGTTGCCACAAAAAAGCAACTAAATGTTCGCGTGTACTTGACAAATATCCTAGTCGTTTGATCATATTTACGCCATCTCTATGTCAGGTTAAAAACATCCCAAATAACTCTTGTTCTAGTCCTGTTTTAATGTAAAATTATTTTATTTTGATTAGCCTTCAACTGAGTAATGTTAATTGTTTGCACCACTGTTCCATAAATATACTTTGTAAGGCTTTTTTTATTTAACACTTACATCATCACATAACTTAATAAAAATTAATAGAAAAAGTTATCTTAAGGATATTTTGCAATCCACATTCCGGTTTATGATAAATAATTCTACGAGGTGCCAGAACATGTCATTGACAATAAACTTAATCGAAAGCTAAAAATAAAGATTTAACTGAAACGTTCCTAACAAGATTCCACATAAACACCTGGGACTCTAATACACTCTTTGGCAGGTCGAATTACTCCAGCATAGTTTCGTACTTCTCCACAGTGAAATTTAATTCTTTCTAGTATTTTTTTTCCTGGTATCTAGCGGAGTTGAATAAACTATACTTTTAAGACATTGTCATAGATAAATATCTAATCGATTTAATTCGTATGATCGAAGAGACCAAGCAATAGGTTCTTCTCGACCAGTCTATCGGTTGATTAAACGTTCTTTAGGTGTTCTCTCAGAACTAGACTAAAGTGAGGTGGATCATCATGGATGAATCATATGCTACATCGGCTTTCAAGTCGAACATTTTTTAGACCTTCCAGAGTATTCTGGAAAAATTATAAATAAAGTGTCCCGTTTAAGCGTGAGGGTAACACAAATGGACCTATTAAATAATTTCCTAGAATTCTAGCCTAGACATTAGGCAAAAAAAAATTGGTGGTGTTTCCACCCGATTGTGGCATAGGGGCTTTCATTGGCCCGAGTTTGTAAATTACATGATTTGATTACTCCATTGCTGAAGAATCTGTGTAGGAGAACGAACTAACAAAATTCTAGCAGCTCCTGTGTCGTTGTAACAACCGGTTTGGAAAATAAGACCAGAGAAATCATCTCTTCGAAGACCACGAACTTTTTCGTTATGGAATGTGTGTATCTATTATTTATGTAGAATTCTTGACGCACTAGATTTGGAAGAATAACACCGAGTTGCAACTTTTCGAATGGGTCTGTACCAACGGCATCTAAAACATTTTCCTTTAAAAGAACAATGTGAGTCACATTCTGTGGACAACACTATTAGCAGAATGTTTTTAGAATTTACCCACAATAATGCAGACAACTATTTAAATATAGAGCTGTTACAAATAACTCGCATTTCTTATCAGTTTCTCTCAAACGTTGATCAACACGCTCGAAAGGATTCCTATCTATAATTCTATGGTTTGGAAACCCTTCTGCACACAACCTTCGTAACTTCGTATATTAAAAGAATGTTTTCGTATTCATTAAATGTGTATTACATTTTGAAGTAGAAAATTTTTCAAATTATTGGAAACAATTCACGAGATTTTAAGAATAAAATAACTGAGAAGGGATACGTTCTATCGAAAAAAATTATAAGAGAATATATTGTTTTCATTCAAACTTTGTATTCTCGAAAGATTTTCCACATATTCTGTGACCCCTGTATATTAAATCCTACATCTTTCTCAGTTCCTAAGATTTGATTAATATAAGTTGTTCGTTGTAGTTACTGTTCAAGAAGCAACCAGACGGTGTTGGAGGTTCTCTTTATCCACCAGTTGAACCAGATCCCAGATTCAGAAGAGAGGTGTTTGAATCGGAGAAATGTAGATTTACACCTCGGCTATCCAGAGATCCAACTGGAAAAATAGGTATCTAATACTTTTAGCCAAATTAAATAGTAAATTGTAGTTAACTGTATGAAATTGAGATAGAACTATATCGCAACAATTAAATAATAAACGTATTTTTAATATAGTTATTTTGAGGCTCTAATTAAATAAGAAACTTATTATTTTAAACTAAGGAATTCATAATTTCTAGGGCATTACGTAAATTATAATTTTTCTAAAAATTTGTCCATATACTTTCCAAATGTGGCAATTGTTCCTTTTATTATGTTTTTCATAACAAATTAAAAAAGCAAGAATCTATTTACTTCCACTTTCCAAAATACACGTCAACACAATATAGCAAACAATACCATCTAATCGAATGTACGAAGGTAGCCGTTTATATTTTGGCAATAGCAAGCAAAAAAAATTTTTTTGCTTTTCAAAATATTCCCCTTGAAAATCAATGCACTTTTGCATTTGTTTAAACCAATCCGAAAAGCATTGTTGCCACTGTGAAGGCGGTATCTCCAAAATATGAGTTTTGAATGCCTCAACTGCACTGCCTCTTCCAGCGTAGAAAACTGTTGACCGCGAAATTTATTCTTTACGTGTGGGAACAAAAAGAAATCACAGGGTGTTAGATCAGGGCTGTACGGCGGATGGATCATCAATTCATTGTTCTGCCCGGTCAAATATTCAATTGTTTGAACCGACCTGTGAGAGGTCACATTGTCATGGTGGACAATGATCTGTCGTTTTCGTTTTGTTTTCCTTATTTCTTCAAAAACTTTTGACAAACAAATAGTCGTGTACCATTCGGAATTGACAGTTCTACAACTCTCTAAAGGCACGGTTGTAACGTGACCGATTTTTCCGAAAAAACAGGCCACCATTTCTTTTGATGTGCTTCGAGCGCGAACAACTTTTGTTGGTTTTGGCTCATCTTGGAATACCCACACTGTCGACTGCTGGAAAATGTCTCAGATCGATTAAATATTTGTAGCACCAGGTATGTTTCAGCGATTTCTTCACATAACCGACTTTGTTCTGAGTAATAAATGTTCTTGTAAGTAGAGAACGAATACTCGATATCCAATGTAGAAATACTTACATACTTCAAATAATCTTTCTAAATATTTAACGGATCTGTAGACACACTATTACAAAAAATTTGTTTTAATTTGATAAAATCTGAATCTTTTCTTAACACTGTCTGCTTTAACAATAACACTAATATTTCTTGCATCGCTGAAAGATTGCAGCTGTGTTTGTACATTCTCAAGTATTTGCATTGACTCCATTAATGACAACGAAGAATTTTGCAAAATTTCAATTACTTCAACCAGTCCATTGTAATTATTATGAATAATTTTTAAATCTGTTGCAACTTGAGCAATTCGAATTTGTTTCGACTTACCTTAGTGGCAATTGCTTCGTTGGGATATCGGTAGTTGCTTCATTGGGATGCAATTGAAATTACAGGCTCAATTCGTTATAAATTCTGAAAATAATAGACGCTGCTTTTAACCATGTTCCCCAGCGTGTAAGAATCGGGCGTGTCTTTTCAAATGTCTGCCTCAAATCTCCAAAACGTGTTCGTGAATTTCACAGGCAGTGTCCCAACATCCCTGAATCTCTACAACTGGTTCTTAATCTACACATCTGTTAAGAATTTATTTTAATTATTGAAGTATTTCGTCACGACAAACACGGTTACATGAAGAAACTATTGAAACATATCTGATGCCGCAAATATTTAACTGAACGTATTCACTTTTTATATATGTATACTGAAAATACTGCCTCAAACATAAGTGTTTATTAACTGTTAAAGTTATTGCACTTCCTAGAACGATGAGCTGCTGATCGAACGCTTACAGTGCCAACTCTAATATATACGCACTAAGAATAGAAAATATTAAGAAGGTACATATAAGAGAAAATCAGGTAGCAAAAGTAGCAGAATAGATAATTGCGGATATGCATCATTTTTTTTCTGTTGGTTGGTGGAAAAAACAGATGAAATTAGAAGAAAAAGAAATTAGCTATGTAGTATTTATGGGTGTACATTTGTTACGTCTCTGCGATAGGTTTTGGTGGAAAATCGAAAGTTAATGTTTCCTGATGGTGCGCACTATTCGACCTCAGCCGTACGTTTAAGCATGAGTTGAATATCAATGAGTTAGTAATTATGTGTTGCTGCTTAATGAATGTCTAATTCAAAACAGGAAATGGCAAGTATTTAGTTCAGTACTAACACGAAATAAATTACTTTTTAATTGATCATTTGCATTTTATAAAACTTTAATTGATTAATTAATGTTATTTGCTTAGTCTTATATCGAAAAGTAGATATAAGATTCATTCAAAAATATCGTTTTTATTTTGAAAGTTGACAAATTTTGAATTCTTCAATATTATTTAATCATGGACTTTCAGTCCAAAGTTAACAAAAATGTAGACAATTAACCCTTTTTTATTTCTATATAATAATATAATTACTTACAAGTAATGCCTTAGCGTACGCCGACGACTTAGACATTTTTTCTAGGATATCACCCTATGACGATTGCCAGATTCTGCAGCATAATCTAAATATAATTAATGATTGGTGTGTGCAGAATGATATTACTGGTAATGCTGATAAGTGTGCTGTTGTCACTTTTACTAAAAGTAATAATCACCTTATTAGCCAGTACGCTATTAATCACAATTATTTTGAGGAAGTCGGGAATTATGGATCTTGGGGTCATGTTTGACTCCAGATTGGAATTTACAGATCATATTACTAATGTACGTGCTTAGACATCACGTGCCCTTGGTTTCCTTGTGCGTTCTTGCAGACAGTTCAATAATATTGCTGCTCTCAAGGTTTTATATTATGCTTTTGTTCGGACTAAGCTTCAGTATATCTCGGTGGTATGGTAACCGTGCTATATTTATCAGAGTTTGTTTCTGAAGAGAATTCAGAAAAGATTATTAAAGTACTTATCTCACCGACTTGACAGTACATACCCACTGAGGAGTATTGATTATGAGACGTTATTGGTCAAACATTGCTTTCAATCTCTGACTTGTATGGATGCTACCAATGCGAAATTTCTTGTTAACTTGATTAACAATGGTGTGGATAAACCATCTGTACTGTCTCAGGTTGGTCTATTAGTTCCATCTCATTCCACTCGGTCTTTTGATTCCTTCGCTCTTCCGAGGGCCAAGACTAATGTTCTATTGAAAATCCCGCTTACTCACATGTGCAGGAATACCAATGGGTTGCTTCCAGATCCCTTTCATAGGAAATAATATCGGTGATTGAAGAGCTCGTGGCACAACTTTGGTTTCATCTGAGTTTTTTTTTCTTTTTTACCTATAAATACATACTTACGAGGATAGTTTGACAAGTAGTGAGAATGACATATAGGTGGCGCTCTAATTGATAATACAAATGCACTGTAATTTAGGTTGCCTATTTATATGTTTACATTCCGATATTTAGATAAATCGGTTGATTAGTTTATTTCTGACAGCTGATTGAAAAAGAAGCAACACGTCGTTTTGTTAAAATGGAAAAAAGCAGAGTATCGTGCGGTGATTAAATACTTCGTAATTAAGGGTATGAAAGCTACCGAAATAAAAGATGAGTTACGGGAAACATTAGGTGAATCTGCCCCATCATCCGCCACAATAAGTAGATGGGTAAATGAATTTAAACGTGGTAGAATAAGCTGTGTTGATGAAGCACGCTCTGGAGCACCCAAAATCGTGACTTCTAAGGAAATGATTATAAAAATCCATAATATTATTACGCAAGATCGATGACTCAAAGTGAGAGAGATAGCAGACATGGTAAACATTTCAACAGAACGCGTACACCACATTTTAACGAAAGAATTGTGCCTTTCCAAGCTTTCGGCAAGATGGGTGCCGCGATTGCTTACGACTGATCAAAAGTTCACTCGCTTGCGCATTTCCAATGAGTGTTTGGACCTTTATAAGTGGAATCCGGTTGATTTTTGTAGGCTATTTGTTACTTGCGATGAAATTTGGATACAATACAGTACACCCAAAACTAAACAACAGTCGAAACAATGGTTAGAACGTGGTTCTCCACCTCCAAAGGAAGCGAAAACCACTTTATCGGCAAACAAGATGATGGCATCAATTTTTTGGGATTCAAAGGCCATTTTGCTCATTGATTACCTTTAGAAAGGTGCCACAATAAACGGACAATATTATGCAGAACTTCTACAAAAATTAAATGTTGAGATTTGTGCTAAACGGCCAGGAATGGCAAAGAAAAAGATTCTGTTTCACCAAGACAACGCTCCCTCGCATACCAGCACAGATGCGATGTCCAAAATCCACGAGTTGCATTTCCAATTAGTACCGCATGCGCCTTATTCGCCGGATCTAGCCCCTTCCGACTTCCATCTTTTTCCAAAATTGAAAACGGCACTAGGTGGAAAGAAATATTCGTCTAACGACGAGCTTATCATCTTCGTAAATGAGTATTTTGCAAGCCTTCCGGAATCGCATTTTAGAGATGGCATAAGGGCATTGGAGCACTGTTGGAATAAATGTATTGCTCTTTTAGGAGAACATATTGAAAAATAAAAATTATTTTGTAATTAAAAAATTCGTTTTTCTTTTTCATTCTCACTACTTGTAAAACTACCTTCGTAAGTTCTTAGTTTTTCATTTATTATGCTGGTATTTTTCAATTTTCGTATATATTTAAGTTAGTTTATTTAATACTTGTACACTGTACCTAATGTTTTTGATTTGTCCTTTAAATGACTAGTCTGTTGGACAATAAAAATATTATTATTATTATTATTATATATAATCTGCTCCCAAGTCGATACACTTTGTCCAAAGATGGCGTTGTTTTTCTTCTTCATCCATATAGTAGAATTTATTCACGTCAACATAAGCTACTAGTTCGTCAATAATTTCTCTATTCGATGTAAATATGTCTTTCTGTACAAACCATTCCATCCTGTTCGAAAACAGTTGGAAATAATCTGAAAAGACTTATCTGTAATGAATTGGAGGCATAGCAAACTACTTCCTATCGTTAAATCACGTGCGTTATTTTCTACCAAATATGGTTGTTTTCTTCTTTATTTCTTCTTTAAAATGGCCCAGCAAAGTTGTATAATATTGCTCAGTTATTATTTTACCCTTCTACAGAAACTAATAGATTATACTACGGTTTTTTCATTTTTGGAAGCAGATTCCCTGGAACTTGTTGTTTTGGCTGCTCCTGGGTTTGAGTTTGGAAAAACAGTATAGAAGTTAAATTACGTTGAAATGACTCCAAACTTGCCTACAAAAGTTTACTCGCTAGATTGTAAGTAAACACGATACCCATGACAAGACTGAAAGTATCCTAATGTTATCTGTAGTTGTAAGTTCAACAGGTCGGTCAGAACCTTCAGCACATTGGTAAACAGTTCTAATTGATGTAGCAGACTCATCATAATGTATGCATGTATGCAAATCAATTTTTGCTTTAGTTTCGTATCTCCTCCTGTTTAAAAAAATGGTTGACCACTACACGAAATTCTCTTCTTGAACAATTATTCGTAATTTTTATTTTTGCTTGCTAGCAATTAATTAGTCCGTTATCAGCTAATTATACCAGTTTTTTTTTTAATTCACTTAATCTTTTGCTTTTTTATAGACCACAGATAATCTCTTTTTTTGTCATAACGTCAACTGTTTAAAGTAACTATTAATTCAGTTGTAAACTCATCATCATTCTCTGTAATTTATAGCTATTATTTTGTTTGTGTTATTTTGTTGTTGTTGGGAAGTGTCCAATAAGTGGCACATATACTATTGAATTTTTCTTTTGCACCATAAGTGTGAACAAGCTATACATATAGGAGGAAATTGTTATTTATGTATTTGTGTTAGAGATTATAACAGTAACGTAAGTGTTTCTTCTTTAAAAATACTTATTCAATATTAAATATCTTTTCATCTCAGCAAAAGTAGTTGAACATATACAATAAACTTGTATAGAGTTAATTTTTTTTTGTCTTACTACAAAAGGGACCCCCCCCCCCTTGTCTTTTTGGTCTTAATTAACTATGTATCGAACGTATTTTTTTATCCATCATTGCTTCAATATTGGATTAAGAGCTTTCAGGGTAACAATATTATGGTGTCCTTTTAGAACTTATTAACAGGGAACCCTCTACTCTCCGAATCTATTTCTTGAGCTAGTTTAGCACCCTGGAGGTCAAGCGAAAGGATCGTTTGTTAGGTAAAGATACAGGCGTTTATTTATGTTCTATTTAGCACAGGACGGGGCGTTATGAATGTTACAATCTCTTGCCTTTTCGTAGGCTTGTCGAACTTCACAGTAGTCATGCTGAATAGATTTGTAAATGTCTTAGACTTAGTATCTTCTTCTGGATTTCCGGGCTGGAACCGCGTCACTAGTATAACTAATCACTATAACTAACTTCAAGGCTCAACTACTGCTACTATCTATCGCACTGAAAAGTAGTTTCAGTGTGGACCACGACTGCAGAAGTCTACGTACCAGTCTTAGATTTAATTTGATAGCAATATCTATAATTTTATGATTGGTAATAGTTGTTAGTATTGCAGAGGTAATAAACTAAAAGTAGAATTAATCTTTCAGAGACTGATCCCCTGAACTCTTATAGAAAAATGTTTTCATTCTCCATATTCAATGTTAGACTTTAGTGAAACAATATTTATTGAACACCGTACATACGGATTTATAAAAATGAACTACAAACTAGTAATTATGAAGAATATTTATAGCGTATGGTAAGGCTTAAAACAGTCAATATAAAGTCCAATGTACAGTGCCTTTGCGTGGATTTTTTTATGGGCCAGTGAAGACGTTTACTGTATCTTACATCATCCAAAACTTATGATGTTATATACGGCTTTAGGACATGTGATTTTGGAGTTTATATCAGAGGAATTACAATTTGCCGGATAAAAACTACTTGTTTTATTCGTGATTGTTAATTCCGAAACAAAATGCAAGCATTGACACCAGATGCATTGATACAAAACCCAATAATAGACCAATACCATTTACGGCTTCTAATATTGATTCAATGTCGCCCGTCCCATTGATCAAATTAATCTACCCAAGCCATTCCATTATTGTATTCTTGAATCAATTATGGTTGTAAAACGTCTACCTTTTGTTTTCGTATCTAACTGGCTATAACGTTTGCATACAGTATCATTATTGAGCAATTCGTCGCTTCTGTTAGTGGCCAATGTCACTTGACTGTAGTCGTATCAATGGATAAAAGTTACGTTTGTTGTTTTATTCGCGATGCTTTTTCAAATGTTTTAAAGGAGAATTTTCAATACGATGTTCGAATAGTTTCTCTTACTGTTAAAAAAATTAAAGAGTGATTAAATTGTGTATAAATATTCATATGCTAGGCTGCGACGGGTTAATGGAAGAACTTATGTATTTAGGAATAGGCCACAGGTAATCTTCAATGCATTAATTCCGAATAGTAAATAATACGAAATCACGTTGATAATGAAATAATTTCACCAGGCTTAAAATTGTATTTTATTTATATACATTATTATTACTTTTAATTTCCTATGTATTAGTAATGTTGGACAAACCTCTGAGTTCGCAGTAGCGTACAACTTCACCGGGAAAACCGGATAAATGTGGCAAAATACTAATATTACAAATAAGATTTAACTATAGTTCCTGTATATTCTAACGTACGAAAATAATTGTGGAATTTATTTATACCAATAGCCATTGACAATCCACCTTTGCGAGACATCTTTGCGTCACAATCATGATGCAAGCTGCTGGAAATATCTGTACGCGTTCACTCCCATCGGTTCTTGTCGCTGGCTACCTAGAGGATTGTTCAACCTTTCATATTAGACTTAAGCTTAACAGATTGAGATATAGTTCTATCTATTTCACAAAAAATAAATTCAGTTTACCATCAAATGTTCTTTCGAAATTTTATAATAGCTTTAATGTTACTTAACAGATTTTATAGCTATTATACACTGTTTTGATGTATTTAATTCTTCATGCTTTCTTATGTAAGGATGGAAGGAACGAGACCAAAGTAAGTTAGTATAAGTTCTTGTCACTTATCGATCACTTCTAATGCTGTTTCTTTTTCATGTATTCATACTACACTAATTACTATACTATTATAAAAGAATATTTTCACTTTAAAATAGAATCATATACAATAATATATATCCTATATTTATAATATGACGCTTGAATCTTTGATAACGAAGATTTGATCTGTGGTTTTTAGATTATTCCCGAAGTTTGCTTGATATATTTCTATTACTTCTTTGAATAAAGAATGGAGTTGAGCCAGTACTTTGCGGCGGACATTCTATTAGTTCTTTTATGCAATGGTTATATTCAGGGATTTCACCAGTTCCAGGCATCTCTTGATTTTCCATATCCCTCAGACCATACAACATTTGCTGTAATAGTTCTCCTCCGACTTTTGTCATCTCCTTATTAATTTCACTTTGACCTCAGCTCTTTTGTTTTTGAAACCTTTGTTATATTTCTCACTTCCTCTTTTGATAATTCTTCTATTTTTACATTATTTTTTTCTCTTTCTAGTATCTGATTTCCTTTTATCTTCTACATTTAATATATTTTGGAAACAGTGTTCGTCCAGCATAATCCCGTTTCTGTTTGCAATGTACCCACTCTTCTTTTGTCACCATTTCCCCATTTTTTCATCTGCGAGTCTTCAAATTTTATTCTAGCATTAAATACTGTGTATTAACTTGTTAGTACTGTCCAAGGACCAAAAAGAAGCAAATTTATCTAATAGGTGTAGAGCTAGTGTGATAAATAGAACCAAATGTAAATTTAAATTTAAGAAATCATTGGATAAGTGTTCTATATTATTAACGTTTGGCTCTTTCAAGCTTCCTATTAGGGAAAATATAAGGATTGATTTATTTAAACAAGTTTAGTAAGGGGTGATTCATTTGGGGATAATTTTCCAAAAAAAAAATAAATACTTTAATTTTATCGGGTATTCTTTATTACCATACAAAAGAACCATTCTTGCCATTTATTTTTTATAAATTATTTCCATCAAATGTTGGCCGTAATTGAGCCTAACATGGTCCATTTTGAAATTCCAATTTTCAATGACGCGTTCGAACATTTCAAGTGGTATTCGGCGAATAAAGCAAGTAGTGATGGCTTCCAATTGCTCAATCGTAGCTGGTTTAATCATGTAGACTTGCGACTTTACGCAGCCCCAAAGGAAAAAGCCTAAAAGTGTAATATCACATGAACTAGGTGGCCATTGTACAGGTCCATAACTTGAAATTAAATGTTCACCAAATTGTTCTCGCAATAAAGCCACGCTTTCACGAGCTCTGTGGCAAGTAGAGCCGTCTTGTTGTCGTCGAGATTATGGGCTCCAATTTCAGACAGCAAATAGTCCGTTATCATGGCGCTATGACGGGCGTCAATTTTTGAAGAAATTTGGTCCGACGATTCCACTTACTGGATGTGGTCTATTTAGTCTATTATTCAAAATTATCCAAAAATTGCGTTTCCAATTTTTTGTTGGTATAGCGAATTGTACGTTCGATGGGGCTATTACGTAGACCAAAGCTCACGAAACATATTTCTCGTGGGATGCTGATTTTCGAAATACAGCTGAATAATTTGTAGACCCTGCGCCGAGCTGAGACTTTCCATAATAAAATGTCACAATACTTAACTAAAATAGTGCGAAAGTTTGACACGACTCACACTTCGTCTGTCATAAAATCGCTATTGAAAAAAGTACATCATAACGAATCACCCATTAGTTTAAATACTAACAAATGCGAAAAAACAACCATTTTAACATTTTATTGTATTCTATACTATCTTCTTCTGGGCTTCCGGGCTGGAACCGCGTCACTGTCGACGTTCCGTACCCACTCGTATGGGACACCTTCAGGGCTCAACTACTGCTACTGTTTGTTGCACTGATACTGGTGATATACTAGTTTAAGGGTAATTATAAAATCCTAAAGAAAGTAACTATATTCTAGAGAAAGCTAGAAAAGACTTATCATCAGAAACATCATTATATCATTAAAATAAATATAAGGATTACTAATTGACTGCAATAAAATAAATATAAAAGTAACAAAATTGAAAATTCGACTGGAAAGGTCAGAACGATTTAATAGAATTTGTGGAAGATTAGAACACACCTGGAAGTTCTGACTGTTCTAGTCATAATGGCGACTAATGCTTAATAATGAAATAATATTTTTGAATAAAAAAATGAAGAATATTCTTTTATAAAAGCGTAGTATAAACACAATGGTGGTAATAGGAATAACAGTATTAATACAAAATTTTGACATTATCTTTACGCGTCAGTACAATTAACTAATAATAATACACCTACTAAATTCCGAATGTATATATGTATGTTTCACGTCACCGTATTTGATATTGATGTATGATAATGTCACCAGAAATAAATGAAGTACTTTACGAAACAAATATAGACATTATTTATTTTAGGTAAAAACAATTGTACAACAATAATGGACATAATTTTTGCTGGTAAAAACAAATTTTTAGCCGAGCAGTTTTTTCACTTACTCAAACACATTTTCATAAATAAATACATTATTTACAAATAAACATCGGAATGAGATTTTAAAGATTGAAAAAAAAATGTCCACGTTTAAATTTTTCTAAATAACTCCGAAACAACAACAGATAGTAATTTCTTTTCGTAACATAATTTTAAGTATACTATATACAAGATGTAGCGGAAAGTCATTACCGGTTTTTTCGTAAAATAAACTACACAATTTGCAAGAAAATGGAAAAATTAATTTATTCAAAGTATTGACCATTTGATTCTACACATCTTGCCCATCTTTCCGGCAATTTATGGATGCCATCCCAAAGAAACTGTTTGCCCTTTGAGCAAAACCATTCATCGAGTCATTTTCTAACTTCTTCGAAATTGGCGAAATGCTGCTCTGTAAGCACGTGTCCCATTGATGTAAAAAGGTGATAGTCAGACGGGGCAAGGTCTGTCAAATACGGCGGGCGCGATATTACGTCCCATCCAAGTGCTTTCAACGCTTTTTTATTGTCCGATTTTGCTGTATAAGACGACACGTTATATTGCTGTAAAATCACTTTACTGTGTCTTCGTCTCCATTCTGGACTTTTTTCTGTCCATGCATGGTTTGAATTGATAATTTCTTGTCGGTAGCGATTAGTATTAACTCTTTCACCAGGTTTCAACATCAAACACAGAGCATTGTCTTGCAAAAAAAAACGATTTGGCATTGGTGTCGATAGACCGGCTTCGCCAGGTGATAACCATGATTTTTTGCGCTTAGGTTTTTCGAAATAAATCCATTTTTCATCACCCGTCACTATTCGATGTGGAAATGACTTCCGATCATATCTTTGAAGTAGCATTTCACAGACGATTATACGATTTTCCATTTGCCTGGCATTCAATTGGTGTGGCACCCATTTTCCCATCTTTTGGATTTTTCCCATTGCTCGCAATCGGTCGCTAATCATTTCTTGGGACACGTTTAACGCTTCTACCAATTCTTTTACAGTTTGGGTTGAGTATTCATTCAAAAAGTGTCGCATCTTCAAACTTTTTCGATCTACCAGAACGTTCTTTGTATCGCATATCGAAATCACCAGTTTGGAATTGTCCAAACCACGCCTCACATGTTTTTATAGTTGGGTTGCTCATCGTAAGTTTCTACCAGCAAACGATGATTTTCAGCGGGTTTATTCTTTTGATTAAATAAGGAAAGTAATGCGTGCTGCAAATGCACTTCTTCCTACACGAAAGTCGACATTTTCAAAGAGGTATAAATCTATGACAGTGTGACTTTCGCAAAATATAACATGTATGGCTTTGAAGCTTGATGTTAGTAGAATAAATTGACAAATGCGTCAATCATAACATTGCATACTTAAGCCTAGCGACATTTGTTAGAATTATTGGTAATGACTTTCCGGTACACCTCGTAGTCTGGTTAATAATGTAATTTTTTTGGGAAAAACAAATAACAGGGTACCAAGTATATCATACCTCCTCATTTTTTATCATTTCTTTTCTTTTTGCTATAAAAGCTAAAACCACTTTTACGTAGAAAACGATGTTTTATAACAAATTTGGGTAGTCAAACATTAAAAATAACCAGGCTTGGCCATTGATTGATAGACATTGGTAATTGTCATCGTATTTAAATATCGTAAAATAATAAAACACATACAACAATTGAAATTATTCACTAATTCGACAATATTAAAGATTTACATACGTAATCTGATAAATGTGGAGATTAAATGTACTCACTGTACGAGTGAAAAAATAGCTACTTATGGTTTAGTCACGTGTTACAGTAATTATATGCGCAGAAATGTAATTAAATAGCACGTGTCTTCGATTTGTCACGTAGTTCATTATCGTAAAGCATACAGGTTATCGTTTTAAATGATATAATAGAAACATTTCTTCGCTCAATGCAAATTTGTAATTTAATGCAATAACAGCGATTAATATTGTTAATATGTTGAACACGTTGCTCGCAACATTTCATTTAACCAATATTGCAGAAATTCTTTTGACATGTCAAGAAAGTGATTTGCATGATACCCCGAAAGGTATTATTGCAAATGCTCTTTTTTGAACAGAAGACGAAAGACAATTTTGAAGATATTGTATGTGTTCGTGAAGAAGGAGGCAATGTTATAAATCTGAATTACAAAATTAAAGTTGTATAATATTGGAAAAGTGGTAAAATCAAGCGATGTTCTGTCTGTGAAAGAAATTTTAAAATAGTAAATTCGCTACAACAGTTATACAGATGTGAAGAAAGTATTAAAAGAGGTTCACCTATGGGATTAAATTACGGTTTATTGCAGAACATGCTTTAACAAAATTTGAAAATTCTATTGACAACGTAAAAGTATTTTATGACATAGACCTTCGATGGCGGGCTTTTGAAAAACAACAAGATATGGGACACGAAACGTTCAAAGCAGCACATTATGTTTTACATGTATTGCTATAAAAGACCCATGGTTGTTAAGCAATACTTTTAAATGTCAAAAGGAATTATTCAAATGTTAATAACACCCTGTCTACTACATATGTTTCAGAGATTCACTTATCGTCAGATAGACTTGTGTTATTAACGAACGATCCTTCCTAGAGTTTATCGTATCTTTTCGATACAGAAAAATAATGAATAAACATATGTAGCAGACAGGGTGTTATTAGTATTTGAATGATTCCTTTAAAAATTCATTCATGCGGCAAATCGCCGAAGTATCAAACGTCTGTCTCCACACGCTCTGGGAACTTTGTTCTCGACCAGCGAGATAGACGCGTTTTAGCTTTGTCGTTCAATACTTTCTTGTGTTGGACGAGAGAGGAAGGCAATGTTTATTCAAGCAAAGCTTTTGTCAATGAAGTCAGTATATAATACGATGCTATACCGCACGATGTAAGAGCACTGAATAATTGATATTTATCTAACGAAGTCGCCGGTCGATGCAGACGATTTATTTTCTAAGAAATTAAGTTATTATAAATGTCATCAAGATTGATAATGTCTCTTCTATCGTTTTTTGTGTTTTGGTTTTTTTTAACGTATATTTAATTATACGTTTATTGTAATTGTTAATCTGGTACGCAGACTTCCGCGGTCATGGTCCATGTTATCTGCTTTTGGGCATCCGGGTTGGAATTGTGTTACTTGTATATCTGCCGACGTTTCGTACCCATTTGTATGGGACATCTTTGGCAGATAAACAAGTGACACGGTTCCAGCCCGGATGCTCAGAAGCAGATAGAATTGTAATTGTTCTTTATTTGAGGATTTCGGTGTTGTCAAAATCGATTTGATGTTGCCTAAAACATGTTTAGATAAGGCTGTTTAATTTATTTTGCTACTTGCCGATTGTGTTCATATATTCTTTTATGTAGATATTGTTTTGTTCGTCCTACGTATGTACCTTTACAAGAGAGGATCTGTGTGTATTTTTCGCTATTTGTGGGCTATTTTAATATTGTATTTTCTAAAGAGTTTGTTTATATTTTCTGATAGGTGTGGTGCATATAGTAACGACATGAATTTTGGTTTGTCGTTGTTTTTGATGGTATTCTTGGTGTTTTCTCTGTTGTTGAGTGTAAATAACCTTTTTTGATGGAGGGTAGTTATTTTTTGAAAGTATCGCTTAAATTTTATTTATGTTTTTCGTAATGTTGTTCTTCTGAGAATTCATAACAACTGTCTACTAAGTTATGGATTGTATTTATTTTATATTTAATGAGAACATTTGAAAACAAATTCAGATATCTATCTGAATTAGTAAGGTTTGTGTACCAATCTGAGTAAACGTTACCATTTTTGTGCGTTGCTCCAGAAAATTCAAGCAATTATTATTTTTGTTTCAATTTTTGATTGACGCTTTTTATAAAAGGAATCAAAATGAGTTAAAATTTGTTTACCTGCACAGATTATTACTGTTAAAATACAGTCATCAACACATCTTTTGAAGAAATGTATGTGGAAACGGGGATTATTTCGCAATTTCTTCTCTAATTCCTCCATAATGAGGTTATTATGGCGAAAATAGGTGACCCCATGGCAGTGCTACATTTTTGTTCATAAAAAGTGTTGATGAAGTTAAAATATGTTGATGGTAGACATAATTTAACGAAACTCCCAATAAAAGAGAATAAAGTTTACAGTTAGAACAAACCAACAAACATATTAAAAAAGAAAAGAATACATTGTACTTAAAATTAAAGAAAAACTAAAAAAAAATAAATCGCATGTTCACGTAACAAATAATTTGCACAGAAAGATTTAAAACGAAATTGAAATCATCATACTCATAATATCGTAGCTAAAATATAATGTAGGAATTGAATCAAACTTTAAAACTTAAAATCTGCAAAACTATGAATAAAAGTAAAGATTAATCAGTCATACTATCTTCTTCTGGGCTTCCGGACTGAAACCGCGTCACTGGTATATCTGCCGACGTTTCGTACCCACTCGTATGGGACATCTTCAGGACTCAACTACTGCTACTGTCTGTCGCACTGAAACTTCCAGCCCGGAAGCCCCGAAGAAGATAGTATGGACCACGACCGCGGAAATCTACGTACCAGATTAATCAGTCATCATTTCGGGTTCAGGCCTGGAACCTCGTCTTCGAGAAGTTTGGTACAGGCGTTTCGTCACCACTTGTATGGGACACCTTCAGATCTTAACAGTCGCATTGGGACTCACTGCGGCTGTTAAGATGAAGAAACTATAGACAACGATCGGGGTAGTCTACGAGGCAGATTAAAGATTAATCAGATTAGTTCCTTTAGAACTAAGTAATACATACGCTTTTTATGATTTAAAACGGTGGATATTTTTTACTAGAAAATTGTGTCCAATTTTGTAATTCTGTATTTTCGACATACACGTATGTAAAGTACTTCACTTATAACCTCTGTGGTGTAGAGCAGGAGGGATAGAGTCCAGTCACTCTACTGTACTATACTTTGTTGTGCATGTTTTCCTAGACCTATTATGCTATCTGCAGGGAACGAAGTGGACCAGCTACGCAATCGCTTACAGGAGACAGAGAAGATGATGGAACGTATAGTTCATCAATTGTCAAGGGTGCCTTTAGTTTTACAGGTGTGCCCATTTTTATCCCTCCTGCATTGCACTGATATTCTGCCTTTGCTTTGCATGCACCCCAGACTTAATTTTTATTTCTTTTATTTCTGTACCTTTACAATAAATATATTTAAAGAAACGAAACTGTATAATATACGCTCACAAGACAATGTTATACATTTTAAACATGTGTAATAGCTATTCAATATATGTATTATGCCATCATAACATATATACACACACATACAGTTTACACAATCTTATCGGAAATAAACATTTTAGTATATATTGGCCATATTACTGTAATAGCGTAATTATAGAGCGAGAGTGTGTTTTTTTCTTTGAAATTAGTAGTTTTTTAATTCTTTGTACATAGTTGTAAATGCCATGTCCGCACTGCTCGACGAGGTCAATCAAGAAATCGAAGCCAGAAGATTAGCAAACCAGGTAACAATGTGTTACCAAACTCGAATTAAAATTTTGTCTACCATGAGATGTGCATTTTTTTGTTTAATTACTTGATTTAAGTTGACTTTAGTCATCCCTTTCGCTGATAATTTGAACTTTAATTACTTAAATTCTTAAATAAATTGTTTTACACCGCATTTTGAAAAATAGTGTATGCTTTTTCATTTGCATTCTTTTAAAAACAACTGTAAGTCGAACTTCGATACATTACGGAGAGTTGAGTTTTTTATTATACGTTTTTATTTAAAAAATTAAATTTAAAAACATTAGTTCTCGAAACATACTTTTACTTTAACATTTATTATATGTTTGGTAAACATACTCGGCACATTGCCAATAGGTTGCTAAAAGTTGTGTTAAATGAATGAATTTTGCATCGATTGAACGCACCATTTCTAGTGCACCCCGTAGGGGTGTGCGATAACACTAAATGGGCGTGAGCATATAGAAAAAGAAGAAGCATTAGTTATTTTTTTGAAAATAGTCTAATTTACTGACAGAAGCAATAAAGTAAATTCTTACATAAATTGCAAACCAGTTTAATAATTATCGGTGACTCCCTTGGGCCTGGTTGGCAGAGTAAAGTTTTTTGAAAGGTTTTATATTTAAAATTAACACTATAGTTCTTTTTCTATATTTAGCTGAGATCTATATTTTGTGTGTTAAAAGTAGTCATCGTTGTTGAATGTTGAAAATGGCAACAGTATACGCAATACTCTTGTTTTTACTACGGAAAATTCATCATCCATTCCTGCCCAAAATTTAAACAGTGATTTATTACTAAATCGTGTTTTGATTTCGCTACTCACCATGTTGTCTATGAAAATTTCTATTTCGGCAGTTGTGAGACCTTCTGAAGTATTTACAAAGGGTACTAGAAAAGTTTTGCAAAGTAATTTCCTCTACACTCAATACACCCCTCCATTCTCCGAAACCAATCTATCTTCAAACCAGTTCTGCCAAGTTTCGCCAGGGAGTAAAGCACACTCGTTGTTCCAAGCCCGCAGAAGGTCCTCATCACTAGAAAACCGTCTCTCTTTTAGCTTCATTTTCACATGCGGGAACAATGAACTCACTCGAGAAGTTTCAATCCTGTCGTCGCCAAATATTCGGTGCAGGCTTTGGCGCGGTGAGCTGGAGCATTATCGTGATGGAGGAACCAGGTGTCCATTCTTGACTTTGGTCGCAGGTTCTTCATAGATCCAATGACTTTAGGCAGGCACTAAACAGTATACCACTTAGCTGTAACTGTCTTCTGTGTGTCCAAAACGACGAGTTCCACAATTCCACTCGATTTGAAAAATACAGTTATCATTTTCGTCTTTACAGATCGGGATTTTCTGACAACTACGGATGTGTCCTCATCATCAAAGACCCAAACTTTGTTTTGAGCTTTGGTCGGCACATCGTAATAGAACAACCAAGTCTCGTCACCTGTCACGATGTTGTTCACATACCGAGATTGTCCCTTACTAAACTTTTTTAGAATCTCCCGGCACCAAGTCACACGTCGTGTCATCTGCTCTTCAGTCAGACGATGCGGCACCCAGAGAGAACAAAGTTTCTTCACGTGCAAATAATCATGCAGAATCGAACGAATTGCTGGTGCATTTAGGACTGCAGTACCCTCTATCTGTTGGTAAGTCAGTTGCCTGTCCTCGTCAAGTATTTTCCTCACAGTAGTAACGGTTTCCTCCGTAACCGACGTTCGTGGCCTTCCCGGCCTCTCAGTATCCTCCACACATCACCTAGTGCAAGTGTCATTTCTTCGAAGCACTGGTCTATGTTTAAACCAAGCACGAAATTAAAACGCAAAACTGCGCTTATCTCATTTCGTGACCACGATGCCATCGCAAGCACTTTACACTCTCACTGCTAATGAATAACTGAGCTCATCGACAGGTCGCGGAGGCTACTATGCACGTATGAACATGTCTCAACATGCAGCAACAAGCAACTTCCTGCAATTAATTGTTGCGTCATATTGCAAAACTTTCCCAGTACCCTTTGTAGTCATCCCTTTTACTGATAATTCGAACTTTAATTACTTAAATTCTTAAATAATTTGTTTTACACCACATTTTGAAAAATAGTGTATGGTTTTTCATTTGAATTATTTTAAAAACAACTGCAAGTCGAATTCAATACACTACGAAGAGTTGAGTTCTTTATTATACGTTTTCATTCAACAATTAAATTTAAAAATATTGGTTCTTGAAGCATATTTTAACTTTAACATTTATTAAATGCTTCATAAACATACTCGGTACATTGTCAATAGGTTGCTAAAAATTGTAGTAAAAAGAACGAATTTTGCATCGACTGAACGCACCATTTCTACCAGGGTAGTTAGTGCACTCCGTAGGGGTGATAACACTAAATGGGCGTGAGCATATCGCAAAAATAAAAGAAACATTAGTTATTTTTTTGAAAATAGTCTAATTTACTGACAGAAGCAATAAAGTACATTCTCACATAAATTACAAGCAAGTTTAATAATTATCAGTGACTCCTTCGCGCCTGTTTTGCAGAGTAAAATTTTTTGAAAAGTTTAATATTTAAAATTAACACTATAGTTCTTTTTCTATATTTAGCTGAGATCTATATTTTGTGTGTTAAAAGTAGTCATCGATGTCGAATGTTGAAAATGGCAACAGTATACGCAATGCTCTTGTTTTCACTACAGAAAATTCATCATCTTTTCCTGGCCAAAATTTAAACAGTGATTTATTACTAAATCTTATTTTGATTTCGCTACTCACCATGTTGTCTATGAAAATTTCTATTTCGGTAGTTATGAGACCTTCTGGAGTATTTTGAAATGGGTTCTTACTCCACTCGTAACTTGAAGTTGTAGTCGGCAAGAAAATACGTTTTAAAATTCTTTGCCAGCATGGTTAAATGATTTTCAATTGTTACAAAAACTATTTCACTATGTTGCTCTTCAATCGTGTAAGTTTTAACAAATTCGTCCACATTTGCAAATATTTCTAAATTTTCTTGCTTTATATTTTTGCTCCACAATTCCAATTTTTTACAAAAAACATTAACTTTATCACTCGTATCCAAAACATGCGTGTATGCTCCTTGGAGTTGATTTAGTTTCTCGAATATATCGAGTTTCATCATAAATCATCTCTAAATTTCTTTGCTTCTTGTCTATTTATGTCCAAAATATGAACAAAATGTTTAACTTTACAGCAAACCATACTGTTACACGCCAAAATGAAGCACAGGCTCAAACGAACCTCTAAGAAGTTATATTCAAGCATTGATTTCAACTCCAAAAACTGTTTATTTTTCAATAATAGTTTCTGTAATAATGGAATATAACCTTAAGCAGATTTTCTATTCCACGAAGTAAGAAAGCACATTATAAATTTAATATTATTATAATAAACAATTAATAACCGCAAACATGCAAATAATCCCACCGCTGTTATAATTTCGGACGCGTTTATCGAAGGAAATTCTTATCGATTTTCTTTAATACCGCCAATATGTGGTTTGTTAATTAGGTAATTAGATATGTGAATCGTTCTTAGAGAATGGTTTTTAAAAATAGTTTTAAAATTTATAGCAACAAGCATATATAATTTTTTGTGTTATATATTTTTTTTACCAATTTCAAGGTATTCAACTTTAGATTAGAATTATTCTTTTTCTTAGGAAATAAACTATCTGCATCTCCCTATATATACAAAAGTATATCAAAGTGAATTTACTAACACGCATACATATGACTATACGTACACTTGACACTCAAACATAGATACGGGAAGAAAAGGAAAAGAAAGAAATAACACATGCTTGCAGATTAGACTTTTACCAAATGTACATAACAGCCCGTTCGTCAGTTCCATACAGTTCCATAAACGCATAGGAATACTGCATCATTTTCTTTTATTGTCGCTTCCATTGATTTCTTTAAATACAAAATTATACTTAAAATGTACATATACTTCAAACCACGGTATAAAAAAACTAAATGTAACCTGCTATGGTGAACGCCGCGTCGTCAATATGTATCCTACTCGAGTTTCGAATGCAATTTATTCCAAAAAAGTGACGTAGCGGTCTTCTAGGAATTCTGGCTCAACAAATATCGTACTGGCTATAATACTTAGTAGATTTTGAGTGAGTATTGTGAGTTAACACTGTAATGGACTTCAATAATTGAAATACATTTATTATTTAAAATACTTTCATTATTATTTATTATTATTACTACGTTAAAATACTCTGTTCAAAATTACGAGGTTTTGTGTTACTCAAACTACTGCAACTTAAACTCACTAGGGAACTGTTCCATAACTTGTCTCTATATTACATATTTTGCTATATATTTAAAATAAGAAAAATAAAGTTGAAGACAAAATAAAAATAATAAATAGAATTGAAATTAATGTTAAAAACATTTCTTTAAGACGAATTTCTACGTCTCAATGTTGAAAGAATTAGTTCATTTAATAATTATTGAATGCACTGATGATATTTGCCTTCTTGATACAAAATAAATTATCAATGTGAGCGTAAACTTGAGAGTTAATACGTAAACCTAATATACGCATGAAAGTAAACAATATTGTATACTTATAGATAAAAAGGAAGTTAAATATACACAACAAGTAATTGTAGACAGCATGCGAGGACCTTGCTCTTTATACAAAGTACGTAAAATGTAAAGTACTTAGATGACGCCTGAGCCCCTCCCGCCCCCTAGGACCACCGCTGATTGCTGAAACAAAATAATTACTTATATAGTATACACTGATAAGGGTTCCTATTACTGAAATGACGAATCACTTAAATCTTGAAAAAATATTTAAAGAGACATATAAGACGTAGTTAATCTACAAAACAATAATATAGACTTTTGCTATTTCAATATAATAATTAATAATATATAAAATAATGTAGTAAATTATAATATACGAGGTATGGCAATTAAATAACGAAACTGCGCTCTTTCCATTACGCAGCCGCATAGGGCGAGGCTGTAATTAGAATTGACTCGGTACCCAAAATTTCGTCTCTCTGTCTGCTTTAATTTACTTTCGAGCTTTAATTGTAGAGGGCACTGTTGCTTAGTAGTGCCGTGATAATGGTTGACGTAAAAATCGAGCAGCGAATTAATCTGAAATTCCATGTCAAATTAAAGAAATCGCCAACAGAATGTTTACAAATGTTAAAGGAGGTGTTTGGTGACGATATTATGTCACGCGCGAATTTTTGAATGGCACAAACGATTTTCTGAATGTTGGGAAAAGGTCGAAGATAACGAACGTCTTGGTCGACCTAAGACTGCAAGAACTGAAGGAATTGTTCACAAAATTAATGAAATTGTGCGGATAGACCAACGTCTGATCATTCGGATGATTGCTGATATGGTAAACATTAACAAAGAAACAGTAAGACACATTTTGTTTGTTGAATTAAACATGACAAAAGTTTGTGCAAAAATTGCGCTCTATCTGTGAAGCAATTTTCAGCGGTCAGCGCATTGCTGTGCTTGATTATCCTCCGTATTCACCAGATCTCGCACCATGTGACTTCTACCTGTTCCCCCCACATTTTCAGTCTGTTGAACATTTAAAAGCAAAAACGGCGGAGTTGCTGAAGAGGCTGACAACTGATAAACTACAGCATTGCTTTGAATAATGAAGACACGTATATAGCGGTGTATAGATAGGGGAGGAGAGTATGTTGAAGGGGATAAAAGTTAACTATAAGTTTGTGTGCAATAAATAACATTTCTCGCACCAGTCTCGTTATTTAATTGCCACACCTCGTTTGTACTGGTTCATTACAACGCAAACAATTTGGTGCTGGTATCTAACCTAAGATACTAATAACATTTTAATTTAAAATTACTTTACCGGTCGTTTACTTTACTAAAAAGTCTATTTAATTTAAAAATGTAGAATTTTAAA